>PDNA01000116.1:0-101715 GCA_002573605.1 Polytolypa hystricis UAMH7299 | reverse complement strand
AACTATCTCATAAAGAAATCACATACTTTACAATCGTATAAATGCGGGTCAGATATGAGATCATAATATATACATATAATCGTACCAGTACATTTGATATTTTCCAAAAAATAAAAAATAAAAACGGATGGGGAATATAAAACATGCCATCAGAACTCTCAGCGGAAGAAAAACGTCACCTCCATCGAGTTCACCTCACTCCCCCCACCCGACAACCAACCCGGCCGGCCCCCTTAGTCCCTAGCCCTTCGAAGAAGATAACCTCAACCCAAAATTCAACACTACACTTACCAACAAGCCCACGCAAAGCACCGTAGGCCCCCACTTCTCATGATACACATGCTTGACATCTCTGCGTTTCCGAATCTTATCGACCCGCCACATATACAGCATCAGACTGTACAACAGCGCGCAGACGGCCAGGATCGTGAAGGCCCAGGATGCCACGAGGGCGGGTTTGTCGCTCCCGAAATTTAGCAGCGCGGCGGCGATGGAGCCGAGGAAGATGGAGAATTCGAGCCAGGAGAGGAAAGTGCGCTCGGTGGCGAAGTAGACTTTTGGCTCGACGCGGACGGGTACGTGGATACCTATAGTTGTTTGCGCGACGAGTTAGTTATCGTAACAGTTTTATAAACATAAAGGGGGTATTAGGAGGGGGGGGGGCCTTACGTTTGCCCTTTGGCGCCTTGAATCTCTTAATTTCTATTTTCGATCCGAGGACTTTGTGCCCAAAGTGAGCTCCCTCTGGTAAGGATGTGGGTCTGGGAACCGGCGCAAGCGCCTTGAGCCCATTCACCGCATATCGAGCACCATTCTTCAAATAGTGCTTCGTTAGCTCTATCCGGTAATGCATGCCGCCTATCCTGCGCGCTTCTTCAAGCTGTTCCTGCCCGCTCGAGTCCTCGTCGTCTGAGTCGTAAAGAGGATAGTCATCGCCGCCGATGAGCCCATGTGCTGCGATGCGTTCTTCGATATCAAGCATATTGCCGGTAGTTTCAGGGATACCAGGGTCCTGATTTGCCTCAGAGGGCCTCGTAAGTTCGTCGTGCTCTGCACCACCACTAGTCATCCCAGTGGTCTGCCCATTAGTCTGACGAATAGCACCCCTTGCTTCTGGTACTTCACCATCCTCATCGTCTGAGTCATCCTCGTCAAGCACGTCTTCACTTGAGGAGAGGGTAGACGACTGCAGCGGTCTCTCGATGCCAAAGCCACGGGTGACCGGCTTTCGAATGTCTACATCCATTTGCGGCATCCAAAAGGGGAGTAAATTTATGTGATCCGGAAACAAATTCGCAGTCCCGTTAATGAATTTGCTGAATTTTGGAACAGCCTCGACGAGATGACTAGATATCAACTCCTGGATCCATTTAGGAGGTTCTTGGCCTGCTTGCGTCTGCAGCTTGACTTCCAAAACGGCATACGGGAATCGGTCCACATCTTCCGGGGGCAGTTGTTGGAAGGGGAAGTCGATTCCAATATCCATTCTGCGCCAGTTTTCTCCCGCTCTGTTACGTCCTTCGAGGTTATCTTCCCGAATCATGGTTAGTTCAGTATCCAGTGATATCCGAACGCGTGCATCACCCGGAAGCTGGAAAGCAGTTCGATGGTAGAAAGATCGTGTCACGGGTACAAGTTTCCTAGTTATAACCCGGTACTGTACCTCGCGCGCGAGCTGCTCCCAATCAGCAAGTTGCTTCTCACTCTTCCTGCCGTCCTTCCTCGCCTTCTCGAATATGCTCTCCACAGTCATTTCTCCGTTCATGTACGCATTCACGTATTTCTCTTTTATCGGAAACCTTGCTTTGACCGACTTCTCTCCCGTCCAATCTTCACGGTGCGTTTTCCGCTCCACAAAAATTTGGTCATTCTCCATTCCCCCGTACCATCTTAAACGAATGGCCTCTGCGCCTTCCGTCTTCTTCAATCGACCAAGATATAGCTCCCATGTGTCTGGATTGTCGTAATAGATGGACGATATCGCGGCATCATTTTCATCGAATTCTTTCCTAGGATTGAAAACCAAAACGGGGAGATGCTAACGAAACGAAAAGAATTAGTGTCCGGTACTCCAGTGTTACCTGCCAGGTAAGCTAACCTTCAAGATGATAAGTTTCAACTCAGTAATATTGTCCGGATGCACCCAATATTTCGTCGTCTCTCGTATAAAGTTCTGTTGTGAACCGCCAGCGGCACTGTCTCCCTCCACCGGACTTCCTTTATTCCTGACTAAATCATATAACTTGGATAGCTTGACAATGAATGCATCGTAATTATCCTTGAAAAACGGCTTGGCTTTTAGTCGAGTCGCGAATACCGGCTTCAAATACCACTGCGTTCGTTTCTATAAAAAGAGAAACACCCCGTCAACCAAAAGTTAGCCTGAAGAGCGCACAGCGGGTAGTAGTATATATAAGCCAGCATCACATACGTCATGCTTTTTGATAATTTTTTGAAACCCGGTATAGTTTAATCGCGTATATTGCGCAAGATCATGAACATCGGCAATAATGTCGCTTAGGTCCTCCTCCAGCAACAAGAAATCACCGTCCGTTGCCTCCTGCTGGTGTTGGAGCACAAGGCTCGCTCGTCGGCTGGCTGGATCAATTGGCTGCTGCTGGACCAAATGCAAGCGAGAAACCACCTCATGGACCTCCTTCTCACTCGCCTTGATTCTGCGCACAATTTCTTCGCTCTTGAGCTTCTGAAACGTATAGACTTTGTCCAATTCGCTTTCTAGCAACGCGACAAAATGGCGCTCATCGTCCTCCGTCCATGGTTTGCGTGGTGGCTTGGGGACCTGCGGGGTAGGCTCGAATTGGTATCCTGTTTTCAATGCGTCTTTGAGGTCTTCGTAGGCGATGTAATGCCAGTAGAATTCCTTTATCATCGACGACTGGAGCTGCTGGCCGAACCTAGAAATTGGGGCCAAACAGGTCAGTTTGTTCTTGATGCCATACCTTTTCCAATTGGGCTTCGGGTATGATATATCTCACTTCATCTTGGCAATTGCGGTGGATTGAAATCAAGTGACACAAACGACGCAGAGATATGCGGTGTAAGATGTATGAATATATTCGGATAACATAAAAATGATGAAAAATAAAGAATATTGCAGATGCGACTTAGAATGATTCTCCTCCAGAGGTAACCCCGTCTGCCAGCAAAAGAACTTCACGCAGCGACGCTATGGACTAGAGAGCATTGGAGAAGCTCCAGGGAACTTGGTGAGGGACGATGAGAGAGGGACAGGAACAAAATCTGTTGGCCACTCAAGAACTGCAGCTAGCCACATGGAGAACTTGGGTATATATTATTGGAGTGCAATCAATACACTGCTGGGCTTTCTGGAAGGCGAGAGGCAACTGCCCCACAGTTCTCGCAATCACGTGTTAGCTATCGAAGCTGAGGTCCAGGTTCCATCGATTGACCAACCAGCGTAGCTTTTCGTTCCACGTGCGGGACGCTGGAGGTCGATCCTTGTCGCCGGAATAAGCTTGATCCGAGAACCTTTGTCCCATTCAGAATTAGCTTCATTCTGCAACGAACCTTGGCATGACCTCATTGTTTACTACCAGCACGAGTGCCCTTCATCGCGAAATACGAGCGGGACAAAATATATCTCACGCATGAGCATCGGTGACGAAAGTATTTGCGTATAGACCAGATGAATTATTCTAATAGTGAGACCCCTATCCATCATAAAAGTAACCGAACGAAGACATTATTCAAGTAAAAATAAAACACAGATCATGAGCGCCCGCACACAGCAACTTACCCATCACTCAGGGAATAGAAAAAAGAAAAAAAGAATTGACCCAGGGTTCATTAACAACCAACTAGACCACACCACCAACTCTCCGAATACTCCTCCTTGCGCCCTCGCCAATGACGCTCACCAGTCCCTCCGTCTCCAACGCTCTCACCGCCTCTGCGAACTCTGCACCCTCGATTTCGATACTGCTCTGTTCTCCCAGCTGTCTGAACACCTCGGACCATCTTGCGCCGCCCGCACCACGGCCACCGAGCTCCTCTACAACCCGGATAATCGCCTTCTTCAGATCTTCTCTGCGCCTTCGCTCGCTCGCGCTGGTTCCCTCGGTTAGAAGGCCCATGTCGATCAATCCCGTCCGCGAATCTGTGGCTGCTTGCTTGAGTGCAGACTTGATCAAGCGCACCGCCTCCTCGACATCGTTGGCTGTGACTTCGGTGGCGAGACGCATGCGCGCGTGTGCCTCGGCCAGCCGGATCATCGATTCGAGCTGTCGGGTGGTGGCTGTGATGCGACGGTCAGCAGCGCGGATATCATCTCCCAACTTGCGCATGGCGACGTATGCTTCTGTGAGTGCAGTACCCGCTGCGGGCGTGAGTTTGGGATGGACCTTCGTTTTCGCGTAGGTTATGTAGCTAGTGAGGAATTCAATGGGCTGTAATACACACGGGTTAGCTATATTCCTTTGATATTTAGAGGACTGTATTGGTGACTCACAAGTATCTCTTTGCTACTGCCGGTTTCAGGGGTATCTTCGAGGTACAGTCCCACTAAATGCTTCGCTAGGCGACGGTCATTCTGTTCGTCAATGCGATCCAGAACGAGATAGACAAGGTCGAAGCGAGAGAGCAGGGTAGGAGGTAGGTCGATATTCTGGGGCACCGGTAGATTGGGGTTGTACTTGCTTCCAATCGGGTTCGCAGAGGCTAGAATGCTTGTTCTCGCATTCAAAGTGGTGATAATTCCGGCTTTGGCGATGGAGACGGTTTGCTGTTCCATTACTTCGTGGAGAACAGAACGCGTTGACTCGCTCATTTTGTCGAACTCGTCGATGCAGCAGACACCACCATCCGAAAGGACAAGGGCTCCGGATTCAAGGACGAGCTGACGAGATTCCGGGTCGCGTGTCACGTATGCCGTCAGACCAACAGCCGACGAACCTTTACCGCTGGTGTATACTCCTCGTGGAGCGATCTTGTGGACGTATTGAAGCAATTGCGATTTCGATGTGGATGGATCACCGCAGAGAAGGACATTGATGTCCCCACGGTATCGTGGATTTCCACCCTTTTCAAAAGTCTTGTTGGTTCCCCCAAACAGCTGGAGCAATATTCCCTTCTTGACATCGTCCATCTCATAGATGCTTGGGGCCAAAGAGCGCGAAAGTAGCTCATAAATATCCGGTCGGGCAGATGTTGCCTTGATCTTTTCTTCCTCTTCTGCGGTAATTTTGCGAACGTGCTCCACATCCCCTGCGATCTGTTCAGAAAGCTCTTGCTCGACAGTCGAGGCATCGATCCCAAGTTTCTTCTTATCCACCTTTTGCACATGGAGTACATCTACGTATGTCTTGAAGAGGGTCTTTGTCGTCCGTTGCCGTGGGTTCACACGCACTGGGCTACTGCGGAAGATACCAGTCACTTCGATCCGGTCACCAGCTTTGCAGACGTCAACCAGCTCGTCATATGCACAGAGCGAAACTGAATGTGGTGTTTGACCATCGGGTACTGAATCAGGTGTCTCCTGCAACTTGATGACTTGTTTATCAGCAAATGTCGACCTGTTATGGATCAGCTGCATCGAATTTTGTGAGGCGCAAATTTCGCGAGGACACTTCGTGGGCTCTGCAATCTTGCCCCTGTCAATATCGACCCTGACTCCAAAGTTGCACACCTCACACCGGAAGAAAGCTACATTAGAAATTAGTAAATTGCTTCCAAGAAGAAAGTAGGATCAGTATGCTTTCACTCACCTTCTTTCATATCTGGAACAATGGGAGTTGCTCGGATAACAAATCCCTTAATACTTATCAATTTATCCATATCTGACTACGAGTTAGTATGTTGCGTTAGTCTAAAGGCGAGGTAAGCCTTACCTTGTGGGTCCAATTCTCTCATGTTGACTGCCTTATCCATTCCAAACGGCAACACCTTGTACGTTTTGTGCTCTATTTCTGCAAGTAAATTGGGGATCTCAATCTGCTGGTTCCGCCCGGCTTCGCTACCAAGCTCAGAGCTGGGAACAGGAGGCGCTGAACTACTATCTCTCGCTCTAGTTTGAAGTCTTTGGTTCGCTTGGACCCTCATGCTCTGCATCTCTTTCTCTGCTAGCTCTACCATAACGTCCTTCACTGTTTGATCCATGATTGGGATGATCTCCTGGGGATATGCCTGCACTTGATGCCACAACTTCAGCGTTGATGGGTAAGCCTTCAGATTGCGGATGTCGAGATTTAATCCGGTCACGCCAAGCTGGCGCATATCGTTTAGCAGCATGATGTATTCTTTTTCATCTGCATAAGCACCCATGGAGCGAGTTTCCTCTTCAGCAGCACCATCGGCCCACATGCGATATTTTCTAGCATAGTTGTAAAGGAAGTTCTTGAAGGCAGACATCGAGTCTTGGATCGAAATGTTTGTACCCCAGATGATACGGCTCGAGGTGCCACCCAGCGCGTCAGCCTCCGAAGTGTCTGGCTGTGCGTTTGAGAACGTGGCATCGGACTGTGGGTCATCCGCACGGACTGGCATTCCATTCTCATTGACAAACACTCGTCTGCGATGAGCTGCGGAGGATGCAAAAGCATCTGAATGGATATCTCCTCTTCGAGAGGCTAGGGTCGGTGTTCCTAAGAGTCCATTTGACTGCGAAGAACGAACGAAAAGCCCACTGCTACTGCTAGGGATATCTCCGGCACGGCTCTGGCGGTTGTTGGCCCGGGTTGGACTGGAGCTGGACATGTAACGAATCGGGGAGGAGTCTGAGTAGCTACAGTCAGTTTTCTAATCTCCTCTAATAGGCGGAATTGATTATTACCTCCAACTGTTCTTCGGCTTGCTCGTGGCGTCCTCTCGCCATCTTCTACCTCTGCCTCTGCATCTGCATTGGAGCTTGCCCGAACTGGGGAGCTAAGCTCCATTCTTGACTGAGCTGTTGGAGGGGCTGGTTGGACGTTGTTGCTTGGCGACGATTGGAAAAATAAAGGCGATGATGACGGGGCAGCGCTGGATCTCAATCTTCTAGACGCATGTGGTGTTGACTGTTGACTACCCTGTGATTGCTGAGCACCAGCCGGGCTGCTCTCTGTATTTTGCTGGGAGGATCCAGCACGAGTCGGCGTTGAGGCAGCAGAAGCCCTGGAGGGCCTGCCACGACGGCGAGGAGCATTCGGTGAAGACATTGTTTGTGTTCAACTATGGATGGTGTCTTTGAATTGTAAGGAGAGACAACTTCACATGGTGGACAATGGGAGGGGAGAGTTGAGACAAAAAAGATTGGAGTGAGCGACGCGTGCAGAAAACGCGAGTTTCGTGGATCGCGTAAAGTGGTTTCTTATTTAGGATAGCGCGTTATTCATATTACATAACCCTGTTCCTGAGTACCACGTGACTTCATGGGCAGCTGCAGGTGGACCACGCGACATGGATCCCTCCCTGGTTGGAATCTTGCAAGAAACAGGGTTTCTACGGGCCACAATGCCAAAGCTCTGCTGCTTACGAGGCATTTGAAGGAGTAACCAGAGTACAGAGGTATTCTGCACAGCACAGATTGCTTGTATACAAATGTGGCAAAGCCAGTCCTCCGTACGGAGTACCAAGCCTAGAAATAGCAACCCTCTCTCCAAGTCTCCGCTCTCTAGGCGCTGAACGAAGGAACAAATGACAGTTCAAGACGTCGATGTAGCTATTAATACGCCTTCAACAAGCCATCATTGAACCAACCACATCATGCAGAACCATGTCGATATGAAGCTGCCCTCTATCCGTCTGTATTTAGATTCGAACACTGGAAAGGGTCTTCCTCTTTGTGAAGAATCTGAAGATAGGGGAGATAAACAAGGGCTAAGACCCTGGCTGTAACGACAAAGGTTTCAGCAGGCGCTTGATGTCATCGTCAGATCTTCCCACGATCATCACCCCGTTTTATTCCCTGATTCGCAGCTCTCTGGTTCTTGCTGGGTTAGCGCTCTGCTCCTCGGGCGTCAATCCACCCAGCCTCTGACGTGGAGCACAACCTGGGGCTGTGGATCTCCTTGATTCTCACGTTCATTCGGCCAGTAGTTATCATGTTTAGGGGTGTGAGTGGGGATGCACTCTCGCTAGGCCGTGATTGCCATGGATGGCAAGGGACTCTGATTGCCGCTTGCTCCACGCAAAATTACGTTTGTCCTGTTTGCTGCCCATCTTGATTGTTTGTTTCTTTCTCTGAGGCTTTGGTAGATTGACTCTCCTCCAGAGCCTATTTATTTCTTATTGTTTCCCTTTCTTTCCGCCGTTGACGGCTAAGAGTAGGGTTTGAGAGTTACCAGCTCAATTGACCTCATTGTTCAAGCTTCACAGGGCTTGTCTTTCATTATTATTTTTCATAATATTTCCCACCCCTGTGCTTTATCTCGACGTTACTTTCCTTGAGCTGCGCAGGAACGAGAAGTTTATCCAGACTTCTCCATTGTTCGCTTAGCTGTAGAGGTTTCTCTTAACCTCGCGACATCTCCCCAGCTCCTTTCGATTTATCTTCCACCCATTGAGCAACTACAGCTACTACTATGCAACTTCGCGCTTGTTGAAGATGGACTCGAATGATGCCACTGTGGGCTCTGCGCTGGATGCGCAGAGCGGCACTGGCCAGAAGACCGCTGGCATCTCCATCTCCACGTTCCTGGCGTCGCTGGCAACAGCCATGGTCGTCTTCGCGGCTGAATTTCTTTTATTCGTGGTCCTCAAAGGAAAACTCACCAGAATCTAGTATGTGAACTTGACTAACCACCACATGAGAGGCACTTATTGATCGGTTTCATTCTAGTCAACCCCGAACGTACCTGGTTCCTGAACGCGAACGCACCGACCCATCGCCAGCGGGCCTGTTTCGATGGATTGCCCCCGTGTTCACAACGTCAAATTCGGAGTTCATTCAGAAATGTGGCCTTGACGCTTACTTCTTCCTCCGGTATCTGCGGATGTTGATCAAAATTTTCCTCCCTCTCTCGCTCGTGGTCCTTCCTGTATTGCTGCCGTTGAACAAAGTCGGCGGAAAAGATACAAATGTCGTGCGCGGCCAGGGAAACGAGACACGGTACAATGTGACAGGACTGGACCAGCTAGCCTGGGGAAATGTGACCCCCGAAAATACCCACCGCTATTGGGCACATCTCGTCTTAGCTGTAGTGGTAATTGTCTATGTCTGTGCCATTTTCTTCGACGAACTGCGGGGCTATATTCGATTACGGCAAGCATACTTGACCTCCCCTCAGCATCGTTTGCGAGCGTCCGCAACTACCGTTCTAGTCACTGCCATCCCCGGGAAATGGTTGTCTGTGGAGGCCTTGGACGGTTTGTTTGATGTATTTCCTGGAGGGGTACGCAATATCTGGATTAACAGGAATATGGACGAGCTGAACGAGAAGATTAAGCTTCGGAACAAATTAGCTCTCGTGCTAGAATCGGCGGAAACAGAGCTGATAAAGAAATGCAAAAAGGCACAGCTTAAAATGGCCAAGTCTGAAGCGAGAAAGGCAGGGAAGAGCTCGAGGGAAGCCGTTGAACGCGAAAAGACGGCCGCAGATACGAGAGCGACGCAGCTAGCAGCGGGGTCTGGAGTGAGCGCTGGAAACCCGCACCAAATCGCCCACACCGTTCAAGAGGCTTTACACGGTACTAACCAGCCGCGAGATGACAATCAGAACCATAACCGCTCGTTTATTCCGCTTGTTGGGGGTGCTGTGAGTGCGGTAGGGAATGGGGTCGGCAAGGTTGGTAAATCAGCCTTTGGAGGGCTGAAAACGGTGAAGAACACTGTGGGCGGCAAGTTGCATCAAACCGGCGGGCTTAGTGGAGAGCAAGACAGCCGCATCCCAACACATCAAGATCAGACAATAACCAGCACGACCTCTAATTATCCAGGAGATGAACCTCATTCACGTACTTCGGTTGAAAACGAGCATCCCCTCGGCCCTCCATCGACAGACGGGCCTGCTGAACAACTAGCTTCATCACACCCCATGCCAGGGAGGCTATCCTCCCGACCAACCGGTCTCAGGCAGCCTAGCCAACGCGCCAACCTGCATGGAGATGAATATCCTTTAACATTACCAAGCCCCGTGACATCTACTCATTCAAACACGCAAGGGACTTCGACACCTGAGGGCAAACGGAACTGGTTTTCTCTTTTCAAGAGGCGCGAAGATGATGGCCAAGCAGGCGATAGTGAGGTATATCCTTCTGCTTATAATGAGGCATTCGATGAAGACGACTATGGGGATCCTCTCTGGATGAAGTATATCAAACAGAAGCACCGGGAGACAATGCGCCTACCAATTTTCGGCTGGAGTTGGATGCCAACCCTACCACTCATGGGGAAAAAGGTCGATTCCATTGATTATTGCCGCAAAGAGGTTGCTCGGTTAAACCTAGAGATCGAACTTGACCAACAGTCACCGGAGAAGTTCCCACTCATGAACTCCGCATTTATTCAGTTTAACCATCAAGTAGCGGCGCACATGGCTTGTCAATCCGTCAGTCACCACCTCCCCAAACAGATGGCGCCTCGGTTGGTTGAAATATCCCCTGATGATGTGATATGGGATAATATGTCTATAAAATGGTGGGAACGATATCTGAGGACTTTTGCAGTCATCGTCATTGTCTGTGCTATGGTAATCGGTTGGGCTTTTCCCGTCGCCTTCACCGGTTTACTATCCCAGCTTTCCTATTTGGAAGGCAAGTTTGTGTGGCTTCGATGGCTGTCTAAGCTTCCAGGTTGGTTGCTCTCAGCAATTCAGGGTATCCTGCCTCCTCTGTTTCTCTCGATCCTGATGGCAATTCTGCCGCTTATCCTACGCTTTCTGTCAAGAACCCAAGGCGTAAGCACAGGCATGGCAGTGGAGCTTACTGTACAGAATTACTACTTCGCATTCCTGTTCGTGCAGCTGTTTCTGGTGGTTTCCATCTCGTCCGGCTTCACGACCATCTTCAATTCCATCAAGGACGTGACGAGCGTTCCCGAACTCCTAGCGCAAAATATCCCTCGAGCGAGTAATTACTTCTTCTCTTACATGGTCCTCCAGGCCATGTCTGTCAGCGCTGGCGCACTGGTTCAAATCTTCAGTCTCGTTAGTTGGTTTATCTTGGCTCCGATTGTGGACAACACAGCAAGGATGAAGTGGGCGAGGACGACGAATCTGAATCAAATGCAGTGGGGCACATTTTTCCCAGTCTACACAACATTGGCCTCTATAGGTATGCGGAGCTTGTTTCTAGTTCAAATGCCACTTGAAAATATGTCTTGCCTCTAACTTCTGTTCAACTACTAGGTCTGATTTATTGTGTCATATCGCCACTAATCATGGTCTTCAACGTGCTTACGTTTGGGCTATTCTGGTTTGTCTACCGATACAACACTCTTTATGTCACAAAATTCCGCTTCGATACCGGTGGTTTGCTCTTCCCCAAAGCCATAAACCAGCTGTTCACTGGCCTGTACGTTATGGAGATATGTCTTATTGGCATGTTCTTCCTTGTCCGTGATGCCAATGGAAATGTTGCTTGTGAGGGCCAGGCTATTTGCATGATAGTTGTCTTAGCCCTTACTATTCTTTTCCAGTACTTGCTCAATGAAGCTTTCTACCCGCTGCTTCGCTACCTGCCGATTACCCTAGAGGACGACGCCACACGCCGCGATGAGGAATTTGCTCGCGCTCAGCGACACAGACTTGGTTTGGGAAGCGATGATGAAGATGACGAAGATGAGGAATTTTATGACCAGAAACCTGCAGAGGAACAGACAGAGATTGAACTTGGCCAAATGGACAAGAAGAAGTCACGTCAGGGATCATTTCCGCGCGTCGCAGCTGGCCAGATTGGACGGCTTTTACCCGGCAACAAAAACCACAAGCGTATCTCATGGGCGGATCGATCTAACAATCGGCGGTCGGCCTATTTTGGAGGACGGTCCGATCCGAGCGTACCATCTGTACGGCAAATGCGCCAAAAACTCGCAGAGGATGCTGAAGCGCAGCGCTCATCTACAGGGGCAATTGGCCGTGCCCTCTTTTCTGGGATACACGATGAGTTGGAAGACTTAACTCCAGATGAGCGCGACCAGTTGGTGCAACGAGCTTTCCAGAATGAGGCACTGCGGATGAAGCGTCCAGTGATATGGATCCCGCGAGACGATCTAGGCGTCAGCGATGACGAGGTGTTCCGTACCCAGCGATTCAGCAAGCATATTTGGATCAGCAACGAATACCAGGCGCTGGACGGCCGGTGTCGGGCAATCTTTAGCCGCAGTCCCCCTGACTTTTCGGAGGTCGACCTCATTCAGCTGTGAACATAATCCCATTACAGCGTGAAATTGGTAATCTACCTTCACTTCGGGCTTTCTCTGTACACACCTGGTTTCGCGATTGAAATTCCCCCCTGGATCCGGATCGTTCGATGATGTTTTGCTGCAGTTGACCTATAGACTTGTAAACATTTTCTTTATGTTCTGGTCACGCTCTCGTGGTGATTTCGGCTCTCCATTATGTCTTCCATTATTCTTCATCCTTGATGGGAACTGACGATACCCATTCCTTTGTTTTCTTTATCTTTATTTTTATCCGCGGACCAGATAGATCCTTTGTTTCTCTCTTACCCACGTGCTTTTCTTTCACTTGATAAGGGCTTTTCCCCCTTTACTGTTCCTATGACATGTACATGTTGATGATTTGCATTCTGGCGTTTGCATTAGCGTCATTCTTGTCCTTTAGGTCTCTATCTGTCTCTCTTTACTTCTATCCTCTTGCATCAGCGGTGACCTTCTCAGCCGCACCAGTGCTGAATGACATATGATACACCACTACCTCAGTGGTGAAATAAATTCCTAACTTGCCTGCAATACTTTCACACAAAATCGGCCTTTTACTCTTCCTATTTTTCTTTTTCTTAGCATACAGTCTGATATCATGTACACACATGACCTCTTGCAAATTGCAACAACCCACAGCATCTCTTTTGGCTATATCAAAGCACTGGAAGGCGCAACCTTTTTTTTAACCTAACTCAAGTGACGTCATAATCATTTTTATAAGCTCAATTCAACTATAAAGCCCCTAATATGCATGTAATTCCGGAGAAAAATAGACAGCACGCGCATTCACATGGCAGGTTGAGAGGCACGGGCGGGCTCTTATCCGTCGTTTGTTTTGCTGTCAAACCCGCCTCCGTCTGTGGAGAAGCCTAATCAGTCGGTCCTACCGTCCGGAGTCTAGTTAGTTAGTGGCCGATATCCCCCTCCTCTGGGCTCTTAAGAACCCCCCCCTCCCCCCTTTGCCTCCCCGATACCCTATCCCGTAATCCCCGAAGATCTCACACATCGCGTACAACCCCGCTAACAAGAGGAGCCCGAAGACGCCGATTCAACTCAGCTCGGGGTTCAGACATTCTAGTGGGCGGGATTTTGTGTAGGTTAGCAAAAGGGAAATAAATAAATAACATCGGCACTTTTTCCCTTAATTGCAAGGTCTAGGCACCCCTCTAGCTTAATAAACGTTATTTTTTCTCACCTTCCTGCTTCTTTTTGCTTGTTCCTACTTCTTCTTCTTCTCTCGATCGGATTCCACCAAACTACCCTCTGCCCAGACCACGCCACACCAGATAAACAATCCATATCAATTCCTCCAAGCTTCGAAGTACTTAAATAACAGTACTCTTTCGAAAACAACGTCCTTCTCCACTGCGAGAGAAACAACATACCGAGCATCACATCACACCAAGCCTTTTGAAAAGACGCCTCCAAAAAAGTTTATCAGAAACCATCCAAGATGTGCATGCAAACTAGCTGTGGAGTCTGTGGTACGTTGATAAGTGCCATCAAAAAATTTCCCACAGGCATATTCCAATCGCTTCCCCCATCCGTGCTTCCCATCCTTGTCACTAACCCCCGCAACCTCCACCCCTCCCTTCCCTCATCCTCTTTTTGCTCCCTTACCTCTTGTGTTCCTTTCTACACTCTTCATCCCCCTTGCAGCTCACACCCAACACGCACAGCGTATCTCAACTATACTAATTCTCTAAACTCCAAAACAGAGAAGAAAACCTGGCGCGGATGCGGCGCACACATCTCCTCAGTCATGGATAAGATCCCCACGGACCAATGGTGCACATGCGTTCCAAAGACCGTTGTCGGGACTACGGAATTCCCGCCCAAAGTAGGCGAGGGCAAGGCCGCGAAATAGAAGACGCACGTGGGCATACAAGAAATCAGGGAAGGGGGGCGGATATAATTCCAGTTGAAGATGGAGGGATGGTAGGAGATGGGGAGGGGAACCGAATCTGAACCCCTTCTCACGTTCGCCACGAATGACGATATTCTCCTTGTTTCATTACGGCCGTTCATTTCTTGAGTTTCGGAGGGAGGGTTTAATGGGAACGAATGAATGCATGGTTATGCGTTAGCGCGATAGCATCAATTCTTTTTTCGGTGTATATACAATTTATAGACTGGGGAGGGAGGGGGGAGGATATTAGGGGAGAGGAAATAAAATGAGAGCGATCCTACTCCTCTCCTATGTTAATAGTGGCCTTTATACTGCTCGTCAGCTTCCAGAGGCTTCAAGTTTTCTTTTCGCCAGAATACATACTATCAGCTCCTAATGGGCGAAGAGGGATGCAACACTGAGGGGCTGCATTGTTCCGCTACCCGCCTAATCCCAGATGCACATCATGTTCCCAGCTCGATAAGTAAGCCTTGTAGTTCCATCCCCAAAGCCTCGATGCACACATCGTCCACTCCCCACCTTCCCGATTGGATGATTCTGCGCCAAGCCCGTTGAAGAATGTTCGATGGCTGACTAATCCCTTGTGGCTCCGTGATCGCTGCTCAAACACAGCTTGCGGAGGAAAGAAAAAACTTTATAACAGCTTCTCGGGCAGAAATCCAGGGGCAAAAAATAAAATAAAAAGAGGGCTCATGTCTGATATGTAGCTAGGAAAAAGCAGAAAGGATCACTCACCACTTGCTCACTCTGCTGCCGGCCTCTTTGTGCTGCAAGAAAGCACCATCTGTGCCTTATCATTTATCGCGATAACCCGTCCTCATAACATCATTGACATACCCCGCGATTACTCAACGTCCAGTCATTGTGTTTCTCAAGACAGCCGCGCAGCAAACAAAACGCTCGCGCACTGCAAACGAAGCAGATAAGGGAAAACGCACAAGTATAAGCATACATTATCACAGCAGCAATGCGACCAGACGGCGCTCGGGACCCTGTTGCAGGTCCAGATTCCGGCCCCCAACAGCCGTTTCCTATCCGCTTGTCGGGACCGGTTATTAAGGGATTTGGAAGGGGGAGTAAGGAGGTATGTTTTGATATTCTTTTATGTTTTGATATTCTTTTATGTTTTGATATTCTTTTATGTTTTGATATTCTTTTATGTTTGGATTCCTTCTTAAATGCCATGGCGTTTGTGCTAGAAGGTTATCTATCTACCCTCTTTGCTGTTTGATAACGCCCCCCGCCTGGGGCGTTTGTTATATGATGCTTCCGGCTTTGCTGTTGGGGGGGTATTTCCACCGTGGTTTTCTGGATACCCAGTTCGTCTATGAGCTTGTGATCTTTAGAGAGTCACCGATATGGGGGGGTGCTTGATATACTCTGATTATACCTTTGAAGCATGGCTTCATCCAGGACTTGCAAGCATCCTATTCTGTTCTACTGCGATTCCCACTCGGTCCTTGGATCAAGGGGACATCATGCCTTTTCTTCCTTTTTTGCGCATTTTCCAACCCATGTGAAAATATTTACGATGCTCTCATCCATCTTACACCCTGCAGAAAACCTATATCTCTAACATACACCGTTTTGGGCTTGAATATCTTTAGCTCGGCATTCCAACAGCCAACATCCCTGCAGACGCGCTGTCAGAATATCCTGACTTGGAAACGGGTGTCTACTATGGCGTCGCGGCTCTCGACCCGTCAAAGTACAAGTACGCTTCCTCTGGGGCGGCAGGAGAAGAAGAAACCAACGGCAGCAACGCGGCGAGTTCGCCAGCTGCAACGATACTCCCCTGTGTGTTGAGTATTGGGTATAATCCGTTCTATAAGAATACGGTTCGCTCTGTTGTAAGTACCTTTTTTTTATCTTTTTCTCTCTCACTTTCTCATCATGCGCCGTGTTTGGTCATTTCCTGGCCAGGGCGGCCACACCTCTTCCTTTCAATATCGAATGTTTCACAAACCCCTCACCTCGGTACATATATTCCGAGTACTTCCCCATGTAAATACACAGTTCAACATATCGCTGAACCATCAAACCGCCATCTCTTAACACCAAAGACCAAAAAAGAAAAAGGGGGAAAACTAATCAAAGCGCACACAGGAAATCCACATCCTCCCACCCCTCAACCAACCACCCACAACCACCTCTAACAATACTGAACCAATAACAACAACACCATCATCCAAAGAAAAAACCCTCTTCAACAAACTCCCCGATTTCTACGGCACTCCTCTAAACCTGTTAATACTCGGCTACATCCGGCCGGAATTCGACTACGTCAGTCTCGAGGCCCTAGTAGATGATATACGTATCGACTGTGAAGTGGCGAGGGCGAGTCTGTTGAGGGAGAAGTATGTCGTGTATCTTTCTGGAGAGGATGAGATCGCTCCCGGACGATTAGAGGAGGAGAAGGCGGTAAGGGAGGGACGCAAGTGGTTACGGACATTTTGAATTTTGAATTTTGAATCATAGATGCATGAATTAGACTAGATACATATAGTAAGTGCCGCCTTGTTTTTTTTTTTTGTTATTTACATCTAGACCTTTGCTCTTTTTATTTTATTTTTTGCACTTTCGCCAATTATCTAGATTTCCTTTCAGTTTTTTCGTCAGACCGCCTCACTTTCCCTGCGAATGAATCTCTCAGAATAGAAAAAAAAGGTACATAGTGCACACAGAACCAACCTACCCCTTTGGCCGAGCAAGCAAAAAACGGCCCTAACCATCGGACGACTCCGGAACACACCACCTCGAACCTCGCACTTCGCATTTTGCATTTTGCGGGGAAAAAGTATTCCGGATATTTCTCGTCTTCAGCTCTTCTTCAACGCAGCTCGAGGCTCGAGCGCCCATCACCCAAACACCCCCCCCCCCCCCCCGGCGGCGGGAGCCCCTCTTCCCCCTTTTTTCCTTTTTCCTTTTTTGAGACTATGAGGTTAAACCTTGGCATGCATGTACCGTACTCGTTCAGATATCGGTTGTTAGCTACCCCGCATTCTTTAAAATGAAAAAACAATGAAAATATGCCGGTTTCATATTTGATGAATGGCTAGCTAGCCAGTATTTCCCCCCGCAAATGAGGTTTTCACGTGAAGAATTTTGGATTTTTCCAACAAGAGAACATGCAAGAGAAGAACACATCCCTATGAGAGAGAGAGAGAAACTGTATGTATATTGTACATGTGATATTTCCCCCAAAAAAAAAAGAAGAGATAATGAATATACACACGGATATGGATAATCTAAGCCCTCTGCACATTGAATATTAGCCTAGGAGTAGGAAGTCTGTATCACACACGCTTCCTAACCAACCCCCCCTTTTTCTCAAACATATCAAGTTCTCTCAAGAATAGTAATAATGCCATTTATATCTCCCAGTTTTAATAAATGTCAGAAAAAAAGCAGAAAAAACCAAAAAAATAAAAACAGGCGCCCTTTTTTTATATAGCACACCCTATCTGTTCCAAATATTGTCCCCATATATTTCTTTTTTGTTTCCCTTGACCCCTGACCCCCTTTTTATGTTTTGTATGTATGTACAGTAGAAAATAAACAAGTTTTGAAAACAAGTTGACCCAAAAATGAAGTTTCCGCGTGATTTTTGCGGGGGGGAAAAAGGCGAAGAAGAAGAAGTAGGCGAACAGACCTTGAGGTCGTCAGGTATAAGTGTAATCGGGCTCAGAAATTTTTGGTTAAGAGGGTAAAAAAAAACCAGGAAAAGGCACAATAGGTATAATATAACAATGAAAACAGATGGTAAAAGCCCTTAAATACAGGGCAAAAACTGTAAATGATCATTAGCAACAAGGTTTAAGACAAGGATGGGGTGGGGAGAGACTCACGTTCATAACAATAAGCATGGGGATATCAAATACATCGCGCTTAACCGTCCAGCAGTAACTGCATTCGACTTTCCCATCGCGGAAACCCAACTGATTCATACCCGCCTCGCCCGCTATGCCGCCTTTATCCCATTTCCGCTTCTGGTCCCCGCCCTGTTGCGGCTGATGCATACCATTCGCCGTCGTTGTGCCGTTAGTGTTATTGGCGCCAGACTCGGCGTTGCCGTTACTACTGGAACTGTTGTTGTCGCCTTCGACTTTCACCTGTTCTGTGTCCTCCTTCGTCTTGTACTTGAGCAATTTACACGTCGTCATGACGCTGCCGCGTGAATCGCCAAATGCAAGCTTGGAGAAGTCCTCGTAGAACTCAATCACGCCGTCATCGTCGAGTAATTCGGCAATGAAAACAGGTTGTGTGCGGCCTTGCCCTGAAACGTTTTCTACGGCGGGTATCCGCGGTGCAAAACCCGAGCGAGAACTTGATGCTGTGCTTGAACAGCCGGTGTTCACATTCAGGTTTGGTTCCTTGCCCAGGAGGACTTCCTTCTTCCAGCCTGTGAGGATGCTGAATTCCTTGCCAACGGCGGCAATTTCGCCAGTCCGCCGACATACAATTGTTGGCGTACCACAGGCATTGATGAAATCTTCATATTCCCAAAGCGTGCGCTGGAAGCACTTTTCCATAAACACTAGATCGTCCTGATTTAGCGTTTTGGTAGTCGCAATAAACGACGGACGAATCGACGCTAGCGATTTGGCGATCCGGAGCGTTTTCTGGGGTGTAAAGCGCCGCTGGATGAAGGCTGTCAGGGTATGGAACCCGTTGGTGTATGAATAAGGCTCCTTGACACTATCGTATATGGCAGACGGATCCCGACGGCGTCGTTTCCCTCCAACCTGTAAGTGTCGAATATTTGCCGTTGATATTCGAGGTTGCCGCTGCTGTAAACTTTGAGGTGCCAAGTTAGGCCTCGAGGCATATGCTTGTGAGTTATTAGCATCCTCAAATGCCATCGTGGTATTTGGCATTTGTGGGCTTCCTGCAGAGTTGGGGCTTGGGAAGTGGTTAGGTCCGCTTTCAATCGCGAAGGCATGGGGTGCCTCAGGAATATGGCCTGCTATCATGTTCTGGTTGTATATGTTGGAATTCGAGGCCCATTCGTTCAACACAGGCTCATTGAACAAGTATGTCGACTGGCTTGGGCTCCCTCCGAGATTAGAACCCGCGGTTCCAGGCGGGATAAAAGTACCAGAGCCAGATCGAGTCATTGAGCCTCGTTGCGTGGCGGTATCGCTGGGTGGGGTTTCTCCTGCGCCAGTAGCCATATGATTCAACATCCCGAACTCGAGGGCACCATAATGGTTCCCGAAGTTCATGCTGGCGATGTCGAAGTTGAAGAGCGCGGGGTCGCTTGGGTCAAAGAAAGCTGAACCGAACGGGTTCTGTGATGGGTTCGCGGTGGTAGGTGTAGGAGTAGCAGAGGCATGCGGAAGAGTGGGGGTGAGGGATTGGTGTTGCGCGTTGGGGTCAGCCATATTGAACGTAGGAGACATGGGAGATTGGGATTGGAATACTCCGGGGTTCATCGTATTGTCCTGAAGCAGTGGGGGTCCCATCTGACCCTGGGATTTAGCTGGCGAGTAGACATTATATGTGCTGGGTTGTTGTTGTTGCTGTTGTTGCGCCGGGTAGAAATTAGGCGCATTTTCTTGGTGTTGGTGTTGGGGTTGTTGTGATTTGTTCGTAGCAGCGTTATTTCGTGAGAGGCCCATGTTGCGAGTGGATTGAGTGTAAGCGTTCCCTCGAATTCCTGGCATGAGCGCTTCGTTCGGGGTATCATGAAGGTACTTTGCTTTCTTGCGCACGCCGTCATGACAAGCGTCTTGCAAACCACGCTTGATGCATCGCTGGCAGGGCCGCTCGTCTCCTATAAACCAAAGACTTTGTCAGTTTCCTGAGACACCTTAAGAATTTCATGGGTCACAATGATTTGAGCTATCGTAGACGCAGCCACCGCGCGCAAGGCACCAGCAGTCCCAAAAGACGCAACCTTTTTTAAAAGCGCGGTGCAATGAATGATAGACAGCATATAGTGGGCAAGAAGGAAACTGGCACGGGGTAAAATCAGGCAGGTTTGAGGCGCGCATACCGCAGGTCAAATGGGCCCTTTGGCAAGCGAAACAAGCTCTCTTCGCCTTCTTCCTCCGTGGGCGGTGAGGGTCTTTGGCATTGGCGGCAGATGTGGATTTTGGAGCAGTAGTACCACTTCCCTTGCCATTGGCTTGGGCCTGCGAGTCGGACCGATCACGTTTTTCGGGCATTTTTCCGGGCTTTTGTTCTCCAGTACTGGGCCCCGACAACGGGGACGTTGATCCATTCGTGGCACCGGCGGTCATAATATATACACTTCGTAAACCAAGGTATGGTTCGGAATACGAAGTCGCGGGCGTATGAAGGAGGAGGGGAAGGAGGGGGATGTGGCGCTGTTTTAGCCAGACGCGAGAAGAGGACGATAGATTACGGAGGGCAGCACAGCGCAAAGAAAAGCCCCAGCTTGTGTGGGTGTGCTGTGACTGTCGGTCGATCAACGCCCACGTTTGTGTTCAGCTCTCGCTTCCTACAACCAAGCGACGAGGCATCCACACCTATTTTGTTTTCCCCTTCGGCCTCTCTCCGTATCGAGGGCTGCGACACCACCGAACCACAATGCTGGGTCAAGAAACGAGTGGCTGCGCGCAGGCTTGGCGGGAGCAAAGTCCACACGAATGACAGCAAGCAGGTACGGTTACACAGCAGGCTGAGATGGTGGGTTCGAACGCGGGCTGGGCGGGATCACGCGACACACACAGTACAGAGAGCGTCAGGGCGGCTAGGCGTCTGCTGTGCGACAAAAAAGCAAGCAAGCAAGACGAGCTTGGAAAGCCGACGACGAGGAGGGTGGGAGTCTCGAACCGTGGCCGGATACAGGGACTATGCGCGGGGGAGGGCGGGAGGCGGAGGCGAGAGTTTGGTAGCTGTTCTGTCGGCTTCGCTTTTCCACGCGGGAAAAAGCAAGGTGAGATGGGGAGGGGGGAAGGGTAAGACAGGACAGCTGAAACGAGCTGTCGTGAAGGCGTTACAAGCAGAGGATGGACAGCCGGATGACGATTGTCGAGGGATTACACAGATGCAGAAGCAGGATCATGGAGCTGCTGTGCAACGGACGATCGAGAGTATCAGACTGGATAAGTCGGGGGAGGGCTAGGCTGGGCTAGCGGAGAGGTGGGGGGAAGCAGACAACAGCAACCACGGCGGCGGTACTCGAGTAATAAGCACATAGAGCTGGCTATAAGGCTGTCGGGACTAGGACGAGAGCGAAGATGTACAATCAATGACCACAGAGACAAGGACGAATTGAATTGCCCGAGCGACTCGCAGGGAATTGCTGTGTACACGGAGTCGGAGTGGGGGAAAAGTTTTTAGGAGGATCGGCTGGAGAGCTTTGCGGGGGATGACGACGATTGGGTGGGAGCGTCCAAAGCTGGTAGCCAAAATATGGAGATAAAGAGAAGAACTGTGGGAAGAAAAGAAGACAATGCAGATGGAGAAGGAGAGGGAGATGGGGGAGTTGGAGAGGAGATTGGTATGTCGTTGAGCTGAGAGAGCGAGAGAGTGAGTAATGGTAACTATGGAAGTCACAGGCAGGAACAGAGAAGGGAAGAGAGCAGCTTCACGAAGAACTCCACTGCATGTCAGACCCTGGTCAGATACCTAAATTACCTGCAAGGCAGCTAATATAAAGCATCAATAATCATCACTGCTGCACATTTTATTATATATGCTCGAAACTTCTGCCCGCTTTTTCTTGCTGTGGTATTCGCACAAATTTGTTGCTTCGAATTGCCTCGAAAGAAAATCTATAAATAAAATCACCTTGGAAGTCACTCTCAAGGTACACGCACGCAATAGCAACACGGGCCGCCGACAAGCGAAGAAGGGATTTTTATTTTTTATCACTCACACCCGGTAATTTGATGGGGAAAAAACTAACAGAGGAGCTGAAACTTAATTATGATGGTCCTTTCCAGTGAAACTGTAGCTTGTGATATTGTGCCCGCACTGACATTACATATTGGGCTGCCGGGTGTATACTATCTACATTTCAGCTACTCTGGATATATTTCTTCTCGTTTATTATTATTTCCTCCCTGCATTGATCACAAATGCCTGTGCAACACACTCTACTCTTTCTCCTCAGACAGACAAGAAACAATCGATTAACTCAACAATAATAAATAATTTCCCCTTTAGACAGATCTTGCAGAAGAGTGTAGAGATACATCCATATGTATTTTTCCTTACAGGATTGTCTGCTTCCCTTTCCCCGGGCACCAAAAGACGCTTTCCCTCGGCTGTCAGGCCTCGGCATCAACTTCAACATCAAACAAAATTAAAACAAAAAATTAAAAAAAAAAAAAGAGGGCTGAGCGTCAAAAAAAAGTTACATCTGTAAGTAACTAAAATGACGTTCAGGACAAAAACCAGCGGCCGAGGAACAAAACAAGGGGGCAGGGAAGAATCCCTTTTATAATAATACGATCTAGCTAGTTGGAGTAACCTTTTTTACAATGTAACCTCTCGGACAATTCTTTCATTCCTTCAACTAGACAACTTGGACTCGCATGCTTTGGCGTTGCTGTCATCTTGTAAGGAAAGCCCCACTTCGGCAGAGATCTAGATCGATGTTATGACTCTCTTTTCTTTTCCATGGAAGGATAACTTTTGTCCTCTTGTTGGATTGATTGATTGGCATGAGTTGTTCAGCATAAACTAAGCATGCAAACAGCACAGTGTACAGAGCAGTTGCATGTATAGTGTCAAATATGCCACACACACACTTTGTTATTGGTTCACAATGCCACTTCTGTTCCACAAACACACATCTCCATTGTGTAAAAAAATGTTATTGTTTGGTACAATGGTTTCATCTTTGTTTTTTGCACAGCCTTGTCCTTGCATAACATTATTATTATATACATCTCTTTATGAACAGCACAAATACAAAGCATATCTACCTGCCAAATCATTCAAGTAAGTTCCCAAGATACCACAAAACCAAAGAAGTAATAATCGCTACAAAATGCCTATTCCAGAAAAGAAGAATGAACATCAAACATCATGATCATCATGCTATGAGAGAGAGTGACGCTGTGCGGCTGTGGGAAACCCGGTTGGCAATTGCATGGGGGACCAAAACAAACTCGGACGGACAAAGTCCAGCCAACCAGAACCCCCGATAGCCACGGACCAACGCCGCCGACGCAAGCGCTCGCAGGTTCAGGCTCGGCGTGGCGCCTACATTGGTCGGGGAGGAGCTGCAAAGAGCTTTCTCCAGAGGGTCCATATCCGTCGTTGCTGCATGGGCCAGCCTTTTTCACCCATTTGGTGCCTACACCCCCCACCTATCACTTTCTCAGGCGAAACCAACACGGGTAGGCGGTGTAAGATTATGAGGACGACGGTTTCGTGCGTGAAGTGCATGGCGCGCCTGCATCAACGGTGCAGGATGTTATGTTGTGCAGCTTAGCGCCTGCTTAGTGGCAAGTGCGTAGGAAAACGAGATGGTATGTGTTTTTGGCCAGACTCGATTTTTTTTTTTGACAAGCTATATTTATCAAGTCGAAGTCGAAGCGAAGCGACTCTTCTGCCGGATCTGCTTGCCGTAGCGGAAGAAGATATACCTATCGAGCATAGCGATGTGCTGGGTTAGCAGGGCAATCCCATCATCGCCAATAAATGCGAACGCTAACAAAAGTCCAGAAAAGAAGCAGATGCCGACGACTCAATTGCCGACTTAGCGCTGAGACACAGAGGAGGTCTATGGCCCCTGAGCAATCTTAGTGGCTCAGCGTAAAATGTGGCTGAAGGAGATGTTTGTGCAAGATCCAGATACCAAACTTTCCCACCCACCACAACACAGAGCGCACGTTTTTCCCTTTCTTTGAGCACACCACAAAAGATGTAAAGTCTGCACACCATGCATAGTTGGGCCAGACCAGCATGGAAGCAATGACATAATAGATAACAAAAGAAACAAATTTGAAGATGGCATTCCACATTAAATTTGGGGTGTTTGCACTGCATCCCTCACGGAGGTGGCTGAGAAGCGCCTTCCGCAAGGCTGATGACACTCAGGGATCAAGATACTGTACTGCAAAGGCGATGAAAACACCAAGGATCACAGCAGAAAAATTGGCCAAAACTGCGTCGCAGATGCGAAAGCTTCAAACCACGGAAACCAGCGTGGTTGCAACTGGAGGGGTGTGTAAATCTGGGGAGGAGGGGGAAGTTTTACTTACGGAAAAGGTGCCATTGCGACAGTCAGGAAGGCTAGAAGTGACGTTGCCCAGTTATATCCGAGCTTGTGGTACACTACAGCAGACATAATTTTAGTAATCCTTTTCTGTGATACCTTGATCACGACTTCGACGATCAGGATGTTGCACTCCACCTCGTGTTCGATAGAAAGGTGACGGGAAGAAAGTACACAGGGCTTGTTATCACGTTTCATAAGGGAACACAAATCAAAGCGGTGGACAAGGGGCAGATGGGATGCAGCAAGAGCCACGTGGATGACGTAGACACCATGAAAAGGGGAGAGCGTTGAAGAGGCGATGCAAACAAATGCAAGCCACCCCAACCGTGATCGATGCGCCAAATACCTAAAGCAGAAGGTTCGGTGTTACTCACTTTGGAGTCCAAACAATGGGAAAGCTGCGCCAAAGCTGGAGCGGAGAAAGCTATTGGCTGCCAGTGCGCTCGCAGCATACAGCGGATACGCATCAACAAGAAAAGTAAATATGCCGGAGTACACCAGTATCATCCTGTGTGGAGCATAGAATGCCGCACGAATTAGCCACCGTACAAACATGCACGCGAAGATCCATGTCGTTTCGGATGCACAATGCCTCCATTATACCATGAGGCACCCTTGCTCGGGAATTAAATCAGGAATCAGATCGGCGAATGGTATATGCTTACCCAGACGAAAAAATAGCACTTCCAATGATTGGAACAATCCAATGCACATGTGGATAGATCGTCCACGCGAAGATAAACATGCCTACCGAAACCAGCGGTGCGCCAGCAATAGCTATTCCATAGAATTCACATGTTAGCCGATATAATATCGCGTATCACCTAGAAAATGAATCAGGCGGCATATTTACCAGGAGGTAGGCGCCATTCAGGCTCGTACTCTCCAATTTTACCACTTTTGTTCTCCCGATGACGGACCAGACGGGAATAATTCCTGCGCCAAAATGGATCAGAGGAGATAGCGATAAGCATCCCGACTAAAAGGCCAAGGAAACTCATTCCGACTTGTGACATGTCGAAGCCGTAGATGTCTGTGAACACCAGGTGAAATGCGCCAAAAAAGAGATAGAGAATCCCCAACAGGATGGCAGAGAAAATACAGAGGTTGAGGCACATTGGCTCCAGGGTTAAGAGCAACATGGGTCGGTAAATTGAGCGGAGCACTGTTTGGGCGACTGATCTATCCAGTTGCTCAATGGGCGCCTGCCATCTTTCATCTCCAGTTTCTTTTCTAAGCCTGATAGCTCTGTTTCGTAAGAGACTAGTTTTGTCAAAGTCAGCCGTTTACCTCGTGAATAAGGGGAGGCGGTAGATCAGGTGTAACCTACACTGGATGATACGTCTCAGGTACAAAGAGAACGATAGCGACAGCGATCGAACCTGCCCACGCAAGGAGGACATAGAATATCCAACGCCTTCAAGAAAGTTAGATAGGTTCCCAGATAGCTATATAGAAACAATAGCCAGAGCCATCACTCACCAGGAGACATTTTGGCAAATAAAACCACCAAGACTAGACAATTCCCGATCAGCTCGTGTCCATCAGAAAAAGAAAACCGTACAGTGATAATATGCTTACAGCGGACCAAGCTCCGGTCCAATGAAAGGACTTGCTGTGTATATCATCATAGGTGCGGCGAGCTGGGAACGATCAAAGATGTCTCCAACAGTGCCTCCAGCCACGCTGAGAAAGGCGCTGCCCGAAAGGCCATTGAAAAATCTAGAGATAAGCAAAGTTTGTATATTCTGAGCCACAGCGCATGGTATAAGCCAGATCACGAAGAAGGAGAACGAGACGATATAGATCATGCGCCGCCCGTAGAACTAAATAGAGAACGTATTAGATCTCTCAACTCTATCCCGTTATTTAAAAACGACCGTATGCAACGAGCGAAACGTACTTCCGATAGAGGTCCCAGGACCAATGGCCCAAGTCCTATGACGCAAACGTTGACATTAGCCCATAGAATAATTTAACAGCTACTAAGTAATTGAAGACTTACCGAGACCGAGTATGAAAAGGGAGAGCCCCAAAGTGGCGACAATGCGGGAACATTCGAATTGCTCCATCAATTGACTATAGGCCATAGTGTATATCGAGGAGGTACACGTTCTGGTATGGCGATCAGCATCTGATCTCCGTGACATGATCGGCGGTAGAACAAAACAAAGATCGCACATACACGCAAACGGAACCAGCGGACAGGACTATGACAATCAACCACTTCCTCGCCAGACTCATATTGCGCGGGTTTTCCTCATCAAGCCCAGTTGTCCACTTGACGATATATTCGCCCTCATACCGCGTTACAGCATCCTCCTCGTCTTTGGGCTCCTGCAACTTATCGTTGTTGACTGCAGGATGCGAGTAGCCATCGGAGATGGAGCAGGCGCGATCAAGTGAATGTGAGCTCCGGCGACTCTCCTGGCGACTTAGCCTTCGACCCTGCTCCTCATTATTTGCGCCAGGGCAGATTGGCTGGAACTGCTTTTCTTCTTCGTCTCTGCTGTCGTTTCCGCTGGTTACGGTGTCCGAGAGGGACGAGCGCTCCGGGATCGGCTGTGGCATGGTTACTGCTGCCAACGGGCTTTATCGCGACAAACAAGCAGGCTGAAGGGGGTTATAAAATCAGCGGATTCAACGATTCAACGCATTCCGTCAGCAAAATCCTCCATCGCAAGAGCTGGGCTGCAGTTGTTGCAAAACAACTTCGGCATTAATATTATTTTGGCCGCCGTGCTGCTGAGTCAAGACGGCAGCATTTCCGCGACCAAGTGGGTCCCAGGAGATGGCGACAGAGCCGAGTTCTCCACGTTTTTCGAGGAAAGCTTTCTCCGGGCAACTCTAACGGCACTTCACATCATAGTGCTGACAAAAATGGAAACCAATTGCTGACTGCCTTGATGCATTGCATACTGGCGACAGATTTACTGCTTAAAGAGCTGTTGCAAAGACAGGCGACAGGGATTCCATTTTCACTGTTCTCTCTGCGCTAACTAACTCTGCTAATGCTGTCTACTGCTCTAGATATATGGATTCTAGTGCTGCCATAGAGTCGGATTTTCAAGACAGCAAACAATGGACATGATATGCTTCAAGACTGCAACAGACCATACATACACATGCGGTCGTGAGATTGTGTATTGCAATGACATATGATGTCATACTGCACATGTGGTTGTCAGTTGGTGTTGCACAACTCATCTAGTTCTACAGAGTACAATGCAAATTATAGTGCTGTCAAAGCCTGAGCACCAAGTAATGTTTGAGTGACTAGCACTGTGGAGTACTCTGTACACTTGATATAAACTGTCAGAAAGACTTCCACTACGGGGAAGGCACTGATTCGTCTTATTAATAGAAAAGTCTTACTCGTAGTAGAAATGTTTTACGAGCCACGGAACCCGCCGGCTTCCTCCCCGTTGACTCACAGCTTTCAAGCCACCCCCATCCATCTTTTCTCTGTCCATCTCACCGCCCGAGAAAATTTACAATGGAACATATAAGAGGAAAGGAGAGAGGAAATACAGCACTATATGGAATTGGTTAATGGAAAGAGACTGCCATGGCCTGTTTTTCCCCTTACTACTGGTTTCACAGTTTTAAGATCAACCTTGTGCAACAGTTCGCCCTCCACAGTGCCACACACTGACATTTCAGTACCCTTTCGAGCCCTTCCTGTTCTACCACCCCCATTGCCACCTGCAGGGTCCATCTTACCACATGCTGTCCTGGATAGCGCATCTTCTCATGCACGAAACCAACTTCCACGCAAAAAGCAAGACGGAGAAGATATAGCAAGCCTCCTATCTTGGGAATGAATGGAAATGTTTGGCTTGGCAGGCCCGGCTGTCATTGATGGCTGCGGTGCTGTTGGGTGACAGACACACAAAGAAGAGCTCAGGATGTGTGGAACTCTAGCTCTCACTTTCTCTGCTGATATATTTGCAAATCAAAATGGAAACAAAGAAGTGAAATAGAAATGAAATGCCATAAGAGTTGACGGCTTTTCACTCGGAATGGAACTATCTGGATGGCGTTCCTTAGCAACTGGCTATTGCTATCGCCGAATTTCCGCCGTTGGTTATGCTAATATCTTGTCGTCCAACAATACTTATCTGCTCATGGGGGGAGATTGTGTCACTTTGTTTTTTACTCTCTTTAGCTGAGTGCGCTACTGAGGTCGACCTTTATAGCTCAAACAGTGTCAGTCGAGCCGTCCGCAAGTAGCCGCTTATGGCAACAAGCCACGTGTGGCCCGTGGGTCAGTGTCTAGCAGCGATGTCACCAGGGCCTCTGGGCTCATCTCCCGTTGACAGATACCAGTGGCATGGTTATCGGGTTGAGGACTCACAAGGTAGTAAATTTTCACGGTGACACTCGTTGTTCTTCTGATGCTGATAAAAATAGACATATTCGCGCACGGTCAAATGAGCCGGTCGGCCACCAATCTGCCTTCTGGGGCAATGGAGAGGAAATGGCGCGAGCCAATTTGGATTTTCATGCTCAATATATGACCAAGGGCGGGCTAGAGATTATGCCTCAACTCAAATACGACGACTCCATGCAGCGCCCAGGTCGACTAGACGATTATTATTAGGTCTAATCGACATAATCGCTCAATTCACCGACTAGAGGGAAAGCTGGCCAAAAAAGGTGGCGCGAGATTGATACAAAACTCACGTGCATCAGATTGTCAAATACTACCTCGGGACTTGCACCGCGCTATTGTCACTGATCGCGGGCCACAAGGAATTTGAATCTGTTATCTTGGGATCTGACGCCGAATACAGGAGGATTTCAGTAATGCTTCCGATGAGTTGTGGGCCGAATCTTATTATATTCTGATATCTGAGATAATTTCTCCCCAGAAGATAAGAGCGCGCTAGCAAATCCCGCAGAAATAAAAAGGAAGAGCGTTATTATTCCGTCCCGCCATCAGTCTTGGCACCAGTCTTAGCCTCCCTAGCGGAACGCGTCTGATTGGACACTGGAAATGTCAGGGAGTATGCTAGGGGGCGGGCATGCGCACCACTCTTCAGTTGTCTACACGCCCGATGCAACCCAAGACTGATCATCCCCGCTCCAGGGATATGAGATGAAATACTGTGTCTGGCCAACAAGAAACAATTATGCGGGGTTTCCGGACCCTGCTCTATGATTAGTTCAATGTTCAGCCAAGAGGACACCATTGGGGTTAATGTGAATAGCTCCCCTGTCGCCCTTGCAAGGTAGGAACCAGAGCTTCAGCGTCCACTGCTGACCCTGCTTCAGGAATCCTGCCGCTCCAAACTAAATTCTCGTATCACTGTCCGCCGCGCTGAGGAAGTTGGCCCAACGAAAATGGCGCCGTCCGCACCCTTGCTTGCCCAACTGCACCACCATCATCCATACCTACGATGGCGACTCCGCCCTCAGCTTATACGCGGGCTTGGTATCGATGTCTACATCCTATCACGAGATGTCTTATCGCCAGGGTTTATATATATCTCCGATCCTCCCCCGCAAACTCCTCTATTTTTCTCTTCACTTCTGTCGATTCTTCATCCCCCGTTCATCTGAACACACCCGTTTCTCCCCTTCTTTTTTCTCTTTTTTTTTGCCTAAACATCCCTTTGTCAAATCATAGGTAGTCGGCATGTCTTCAGATCGGGGGAAGGAAGGCTCTGACTCGCCTCAGGTGGAAATCAAGAACCAGTCGTCCCACGAGTCGCAACCAGATATCGGGGAAGCGGAAAATATCAAGAAGCCATGGTACCAGCGATGGTGGCGTGTACTCCGGGAGCCAGGCTCCGTGTGGCAAATCATCATCGCTGCTACTCTCGCCATTGCGATCGGTATGGCGGTCACCAGTTCGGTTGAAGAGGTACCCACCGCGGCGGTTGTTCTAGTAGGGATTCCGGGTACATTATGGCTGAGATGTCTTAAGGGTGTTGGTATGGCACATCGATTCCTGTATGCCGTTATCTCTCTAGTAACCCTACTAACAACACGCTCTTTAGTCTTGCCTTTGATCGTTGTGTCTATGATTCTAGCAGTCCAACGATTGAGGGAGATGGCACGTGGTGGTCTCGCTTTGGCCCGTTGGACGATCGGATACTACTTGTCGACCACCCTTATCGCAATTATCCACAGTACAATCATGGTAGCTTTGGTCTGGAAAAATCAGTTTACCGAAGTCGGTGCAGAAAGCCTTGCAACTGACACGACGGATGATGAACTCATTAAAGAGCGCTCCAAGTATGAAGTCCACGACATTGTCCTGCAATTATTCGAGTCGTTGGTGCCAGCCAATATAGTCAACGCCTTAGCCACGGACAGCCTTCTTGCCGTGATAATCACAGCTATGGTTGTTGGCTATCTTCTCCCCAGTGGATCAGCTATCCTAAAAGCAATCGTCGAGGTCGAGAAAATCATCATGATCATTATCACCTGGCTCATCCACATCGCTCCCATTGGTATCTTCTTCTTGATCATGCCCAACCTGTTCAAGCTCGATATTGGGGAGATCGGGTACAACTTAGGCATCCTTATAGGAAGCGCCATGACCGGCATGGCAACCCAGCTGGTCATCGTTTACCCCATCATCTATTTCGCTTTTATGAGGGAGAACGCTTATACGTACTGGTTCAAGAACGCCCCGGCATGGCTCACTGCCTGGGGCACGGCTTCATCGGCGGCTACTATGCCTGTAACCATGAAATGTATGAAGACTCGGGGAATCCCGGACACGGTCACAAAGTTTGCTATTCCACTAGGTACCTTGGTCAATATGGACGGGTAAGTGCTGAGATCACTGAGAGTCCTACTGTATCCACACCCTCGCGATACTAACATCGATGATTTATAGAACTGCCATATACTTCCCCGTTAGCGTTGTTTTCCTCGCTGCCACTCAAGGCCATGAGCTAGCGCCAACGGATTATGTTATTATTGTCCTACTTGCGACTCTGGCGTCTATTGGAACGACTCCTATCCCGAGTTCGTCACTAGTGCTCGTGGTCTTGATCGCGAACTCGGTCAATGTTGAAATAACGGGAATGTACGGCGTTATCCTTGCTATTGATTGGTTCTTGGACCGCTTCCGGACGGTAATCAATGTGTCTGGTGATATGTTTGGCTGCGCTATTGTTGCCCGGATGACGGGTATTAAGGACTCCCCAGAGGACAGAGAACTGGAGGTAGAACCCGCTGACAATACTGCTCGGGTCTAAGTGACGCTGGACGAGAAATGGGGGATAATAATGTTTTTATGGTTCCTTGCTGCACGGAATGTATGCACATACATAGGAAACTTTCGATATCATTTTCGCCTTCCTCTCATATCACATACTCCACTCAACGTCATAACTACATAGTTGGGAGAGGGCCTGGTACATATGAGATGAGAAGAACATAGATAATAATGTATAGCGAGCATTTGGCCTTTTCCATCATTGATTCCCTGTTTTGCGCTTCAACCACCAGATGTTGGGATAGGGTACAGTGGCGTGTGTACTGAACGAAGCTTTGGGTCGTTCCTCGAACTTTGTGACACCTGACCAATAACGGTTGGCCTTCTATGAGTCTATCAAAGATAAGGTTTGTTATTACGTGGGGAAGAAAGTAAATCTGGGGAAACATACGCAGATGGAGAGTAATAAAATCTTAGTCACCCACAACTCCTGACGTAACTCCCAACCGAGCGGATCACCAAATCGAAACGCGCTCGAATTTACCAACCCCCCTGCTTTGACATGTCGAAATGCCACCAATTCGCAATAAAAACAGAAAAAAATCTCTAGAAATAGAGGGAAAGATTGAAATCACAGTTACTGCCTTGGACAATAAGGAAATTACCTCTATTCATGAAGCAGCAAGGCTGTACAATGTTCTATACTCGACTCTTGTCTACTGATTGAATGGCTGTCCTTCATATATGATCTCACACACAAATTCACACCAATTGACTGAAGCTGAAGAGGAAATACTTGTTCAATGGGTGCTAGGCCTGGCCAAGCAAGGATTACCCCCTAGACCTGCTTTTGTTGAGAATATGGCAAATCATCTTCTTGCTGTACAAGACCCTACATCCTCTCCTACCCATGTTGGCAAGAACTGGGTTTCCAATCTAATAAAACACTGTACAGAGCTCCAAAGTCAATATTTGAGACATTATAATCACAATTGAGCCAAATGTGAAGATATCACATTTATTTGCAATTGGTTTGACATGCTAAATGGCACCTTTGCTCAATACAGGATTCTGTCTGAGGACATCTACAACTTTGATGAGACTGGGTTTGCAATGGGACTCTGTGCAACTACAAAGGTTGTTACCAGTTCTGAGCAACATGGCTGTACAAAGCTTCTGCAGCCTGGAAACTGTGAATGGGTTACAGTTATTGAATCAGTGAACACATCTGGTTGGGATCTGCCTCCATACATTATTCTCAAGAGCCAGAATACTCAAGAAGGGTGGTTTGATGGGCTTCTGGATGGCTGGAGACTTGATGTGAGCCTAAATGGCTGGACAACTAATGAAATTGGACTTCAATGGCTTACAAAACTGTTCAGCCCAATTGTGTGTGCATGAAGAAAAGGCACCCATGTGTTGCTTATTCTAGATGGCCATGGAAGTCATCTTACACCTGAATTTGATCAACTTTGTACAGAGAACAACATAGTTCCTCTCTGTATGCTGCCCCATTCATCACATCTCTTACAACCCTTGGATATGAGTGTTTTCGCTGTCCTGAAGCGATCATATGGAGGCTTGGTTGAACAATGAATGCAACTTGGATTCAACACTATTCGGAAAGCAGATTTCTTGGATGCATATCCTACAGCAAGAAAGGAGGCCTTTACATCTCAGAACATTCAAAGTAGCTTTATTGCAACTGGTATTAGCCCGTATGATCCTGATCGCGTTATCCAGAAGCTTGATATTCAACTCTGTATGCCAACCCCCCCAGGGAGTCAATCAAGCAACTTGCAGTCATCTTGGATTCTTCAAACACCCAAGAATCCCTGTCAACTGCAACAACAGGCAAGCAAAGTCAAAACTCTCCTTGAGCAAAATGGTATGAACCCCACTGAGGCATTTGAGGAAGGATTTGGTCAGATTCTTAAGGCTTGTGAGCATGAAATGATCACTGCTTCAGTTATGAAGAAACAATATCGGGATATATTTGCTTCAAATGAGAAGGAGAAGCAAAAATATACAAGATCTAGGAGGCTAATTCAACATGAAGGAGGTCTTACAAGAGAAGAAGTTCAAAGCCTTATTTCTCCCTCCAATCCGCCTGTTGTATGCATGGTTGATCAATTGTACAAACCTGAACCTCCTGTCTTACAATCACAATTGTGAGCTCCACAGCTGTGGAGCTATTGGACATACAAGAAAAACATGTCCTAATCCTAGTATAGTTTAGATTTAATAGAATTTCTTTTGGTTGTTGTTGATAACTGCAATTGAGACTGAATACTCTCTGTATGATGAATTTGGTGATCCGCTCGGTTGGGAGTTACGTTAACTAGCGAGTGGCTTATCTAACTAATAAATGCGGCTGGCAGATATCTCGGCGGATTCCGCCTGGATGGGCTAGCAGATAATGCTGCTTTTTCTCAGCCTCCCTACGACCTGGACTTGGGGTGGTCTGGTGACATGTTTGTAATAAGTGCAGCTAAGCTCGTCCTTGATAGTCTAGTGCGAGTATCGTCTCATGCTGAATGCATGGAGCTGTGGCTCGATGGGACCCTGGAGTTTGGACTTAATTAGTTTGAGACTAAAGGCTGATAGTGGTCTTTGGAAGAGCCAGCCTTATCTTGGGGAATCAGAACTAGCTAGAGCCGTTATTATGATACTTATAGGATGAACCTGGTTTGCACTGGATCCATTGAGCGGCTCCTTGTTGAAAGAGCTCAACAGCTGCGCGATCAAAATGCCATAGACTCACGAAAGGGCTTCCGCATGCTTGGCAGGATCGAGAAGTTCTTCTGGTTTCGTTCCGTCGACACCGTATATTGCAGCCCACATCGTGCGGGTTAAATTTAACGTGCTATCCTTTGCATCTCCCAGATCAATTTCCCCTAGGAATTGGTTCATGCGAAAGTTATCAGGGGACACGTCAGCTGTTCCAAGATCTTGTTCGGGGAAGAGAGCATCTGCTAAAACCTCGACTGAATCAGGGACAATTGTAGGGGGTTTGGTTTCAAAGTCAAACATGTACGATGGGAGTGAAAGGTGCACATCCACGTCCACTTGTTCAATGCGCGGTCGGCATTTGAGAACGTCGATACCGCTCACCTCGTTAGTGGCTGTTGTTTTGCCAAACGCAAAAGTCGTGTTGGACACTGAAGGTACTCTAGCTTATTGGAATCCATATAGGTCCGGCTATCAAGGTCGTCTCTATCTGTCGCGCTGAAATAGCCGCCAGACTCCTGAATTGAGCATGTCAGATTTTCACTCTTAAAGCCGCACTCTTTGATACTCTAACCTGGACATCTATTTCATGGCCCGGTTCAAATTCCCTAGTGTGTATGTCCCAGGTATATTGGTCAGCTGCAATTTCATCGCAATTGATATCCTCACGCAATGACGGGAGACAGACATCGCTGTAGGCGTTTAATGTTTGGTTGGCCCCATCGGACGTGTCAGGGGACGGTGATTCGGTAAGCTCAACTTTTGGGAAAACAAGGTCCTGATATGTCCACTGGGGATATAATAGGTTATGCTGTAGGCCCATATGTCCAAAAGTAGTGATGAGCTTCATTCGCAGTGCTAAGGCCCTTGTCTCTACCATCTCGATTCGAGTAAACAGATAGAGCTATCAAAGCAAACAGAACAGCTGCAAAGACACTGGAAAACGCCAGCATCGCTGGTCGGCCCAAGGAAAAAAGGCGCCCAAAACTCATGACGGCGGCCATCACGTTTCTTTATCTTCCCAAGTGTCTGTGTTTCTAGGGGCAGGACTAGGTTCTCTGGAGCCCCCACGGCTCGAGTCACCTATCGTCGTTAAAGGGATGTCATCGCTGGGCTGTGGGAGTAGCTGATATCGCGAGGATCCGACTGACGACGGCTGACTCGGGTCATTTGTTTTAGGATTTCATTTGTTTTGGGAGTGTTCTCCTCGTAAAAAAGGGATCAGACATGTGTGGTGTGTTATAAGCGCTGCTGGTTTTTCAAAGGTTTCCGTCCTCTTCCTTCCGCAACATGGATATGTATTTTGTACCGCCTGTGGACGTTGACAGCCCGACCAGTTTGGTAGTCGCGTTTTATCGAATTTATTAAGGCCGTCCAAGACTGACAGTGTCAGGCCAACAGCGCAAAGCTCAAGTCGCGACCAGAGATTAAAGCCAAGATATAAAAGTGTGAAAGGGTGGAAACCATACGGAGGAGGCTCAATGGCCATGAACAGCGGCAGCGAAATTTCGGCATTTTCTCTGGGGTCTTGAAACTAAAATCAATTCATCTGATTTAAGTAGATTAATGATTGAGTCTCGTTGAAAGTCTCCGCACAGTGGATGCATGGTCGACATCTGAGCCAATTCTCCCGAAGGGAACCCCACTCAGCACCGCTTGTAACTATGCTAAAAACCTTAGCAGGACGTCGGAAGACAAGGGAAGCAGTTTAGATTAGGGCCAGGAGTCAGTTGCGCAGTGAGATCAACGATTTGCTCCATTTGCCGCGGAGAGAACTTCTTTGAAAGACAGATCTCGGCAGTCCCAGGGGGCTGGGGCCACTCACTAGCATGCTTAGCTGCGGCTGAAGACTAGTTGAAACTTGATCCGAGGCAAGTTACCTTCAAGTCCCCAAGTCCAAAATCTATTTCATCTAGCAGATTGAATTCAATAATGGAGATGATGGCTATTTGACGACTACTGGTCATATAGGCACGGAACAGACAGAACAAATGGAACAAGCCAGGAGGGCTTTTACATGACGCAGCGCTTCAAGCTATCCCATCCAAGAGTTCATCTCCAGCTTCTATTGTCTCTTCCAGGCACCTCCTACGGCATTTGATATGGGCCCACTGTCAAGGCGCGAATGATATATGAAATTCACATCATCGCCATCAGAACAAACCATTCTCAATCTACAGACTAGACGACAGGATGATACAGATACCCAAAGAGTATCTTTGGCAGCCTTGGAAAAGGGAGACAGCAATGCACCAGTGACCTTAAAAGATTGAAATCATCAACTTTCATTATCCCCTCTAAACACCCAGCCGCTTCCACCACATTCAAGTCCATTCAAGTAATGGCCACCATCCTCACTTAACAACACTTAGGACATCGGATTGTACAACCGAAGCCTGTCTGCCTGTTCTCGGGTTCTCGATCTGGCATCAAGAAAATCCAAATCAGCCGCTCCTACCGTCCATAAAACGTGCTTGGTGTACGACCAACCTGATACACCGGTTCCTCATTCTCTCCTGTTCCGCTCTCACCGGGCTCTTGAACCACAATCTTGATGGTGCCTGTGCTTTCGGGCGTTTTGGGTTCGGGGCCTGCAGGAAGTTCGGGGTTAATTTAGTGTTCTCCCACTTTGAGAGACCTAAGGAAAAGGCGATTCACAGTCCTCCCTCTCTGCTTTACCTTCTCCTTGCTTATACCGAACAGCTTGTCCGACTTGGAAGTTGGGCATGGCAGCAACTTAGCATGCTATTTGCAAGGTCTGTGTATGTGTGTGTATATCTCGATGTGTGCTAATGGTTCTCACGTATCAAGCCGTGAACTCCGGAATATATCATTGTTCGTAATTTGAGATGAGTTGCATGCAACCTGGCGATCAAGGTTTACTTAGCAAACGTGTGGCAACTTTCATTGCATCATCATCAGCAAGCGCTCGACAAGCATTAACTCAAGGCACACTGATTTGGCTCAAACAGAGAAATGAAAGGTTCAAATTCCTTAGTCATTGGGATCGGAATTTGTGTGCATGCTAAGAACCTCGCATAGCACCGCCGTCGAATGCTTCAGCTATCACTCTATATATCAGGAGCTTGGGCTCCTCATACGTCCTAGCCGAGACATATATCTGTATCCCTACAAATTCCCACCGGCTCGTGCTCCCGGGTTTTCGATGCGTACATTATATGAATCTTTCGAAAGATCGCCTTGTGAGATTATCTGCTGTTTCCTACTCCTCCGAGGAATATATACATATCACAGAGGCAGTTTTCAAAGATAAAGATCTAAGAAGCCGGCGATGCCTTGCGACATGGATGTAAGGACCATGGCACTTCATGATTCCTTTGGGCTCACATCATGCTCAACAACATATACAATACGAGGAGATCGATCTCCAGGAAAATAGCCATCCTATATTACCATCGCAGCTGACTATCATTAGGCCTTACAAGGGCTCGTTGACTGCGTGAACTTCCCAAAGGCGCTACATATTAAACGGCGGTCAACAACCTGAATTTTAAAGTACTCTGGCCAACTATGCTACTGCAAAATATCAAGATACCAACGCTAGCAACAGTATAATCAAAACCATTTCACACGCAATATCGCTTATACAATTCTCCCTGAGGCGTCCATGTTTTTGCCGAGTGACTTTTATTATAATCGCAGCGCATTCCTCCCAAAAACCCTCGAAGAAATAACATCATGTTCGCAGTCTACACACATACACGAGAAAGCCAAGTTGTCAGTAACACATTCCAGAAGCCCGCAGGCGGGGAGCCGAGAAACACACAAAAGAAAAGGGGGAAAGTCCCTATCAAACTAACTTTTCCTTAATAGTTTCAATAATCCCATGAGGCGCACCCGGTCTCCTCTCCGCAAACGCCGGTGTCCCTCTCTCCGTCATCAATCTCTCTGCCGCAACCGTGCCCGGCTCAACGCCGAATCTCCCCTCCTGCGCCCTTTCATCTGCTTCTTTCTGCGTCTGCAGGCTGGGGAAATGGCCTGATGGGCCTAGCTCGGTGTGGCCGTGGTGTGTGTGGCCGATACGTGTGGCCTCGTCGCTGTCGGGGGCGATCGGGCTGCCGCCAGCTGTGAGGGCGTGAGCTGATGCATCGGAGTCGGTGTATGGGCTTGGCATTTTCTTTTGTGGAAGATTTGGCGTTTTCCTTTATGTGAAGATCGAACTATACGGCTTGTTAGTGCTTTATTTGGGTTTTTTCGTTATAAAGGTCAGGGAAAAAAATTGTGCAAAAAAGGGGTTACGAACAAGGAGTAGGTTGATATGTTCAAATTTTTTTGATGATAAACTTCCCGTTAAAACAATGCAATATATAACTCAGAAAGGAAGAGATGGAAATTTGATACTTATGAATAACCTATTTATATTATTCGTTGGTAAAAGTAACAAAGGTCGGTTTCTTGATTATTTAGTAGCTATGTTCAAAGGGGGGCGGAGGGTATGATATCATCGGTGGGTGGCATTGGAACTAGAGTAACAAAATCCGGGGATCGGCTCGTCACAAGACTCGTTACGCTGCACTGGCGCACCGAAAGTCCTTACCATACGGTAAAAGCTGACATCAGTTTGATTTTGAAGCTATAGGAATCGATTTGGTCAATGCAAATTACTCGATTGGAGTGCTAGATCCTTCAAAGTTATCGAACAATCTGAGCGGAAAATATGCTGCATGGTATCTGTGAGCTTGCCTTTTTGTTGTATACATATTCTTTTTTTTTTGGCTGCCGGGACTTGCATGCTGCTATATTTTTGATTTCGGACGCACCTATCCAGGACGGATGTATTTGATATTTCTTTTTTGCTAAATTCATATCCCATCCATGGCTTCATAAGACCATTACGTTCATTCCCGAAACAAAAAATAGAAGCCCAAAATACAAGCTAAATAAAAAAGACAATACCTAGTATCACGCATTAAGACCAACGACTAGTACTCGTTACCGCGCGTTGCGGAATCGAAACCTGGCTCACGTTCCCATCATACGGCGTGAAGAATTCTTGTGACGATTGTCCATTGTTCAAATTGACATAGATGCGCCCTTCTTCTTTTTCTTCTTCTTCTCCTTCTCCGCGCTCTTTCATTTGACTATGATTGCGATGTGCGCGGGCTTGCCGTCGGGTCTGGGTGCGCTTCGCGCGGCAGGAGTAGATGAAGAGGGAAAAGTGTAGGATCCTGTTTATGAAAGGGATGATGGTTAGATTTTTTCGATTGATAGGGTTCTTGATGGAAAGGTGACACCTCAGCGGTCCTTTTTCACGTCCGAATACCCGTTTTAATCATATAAAAAGGATGCAATTGAATGGGCAAGAAAAAAGAGGAGAGGGGGTCCTTTTCACATACCAGATCAAGCACCCAAGTATCACTCCAGCTAACTCCATACATCCAATCTGGTACACTCCCGGAAAACAATCTGGAGAATATGTGTTGTCTTCATCACAAATGATCAGACCACTCGGCGAGACAACTGTTGCTTTCCAGAGGTGGAAAGTGGCCTTTATCACCGAGAGTGTGATTGCTGGAATGAGCAGGGCGCATATGACGCTGTCGGAAATTAGTTTTATGGTGAAGTATCCGGAGCGACCCTTTCGGATTGTGTGAATTGGGATAATGACGTTGAAGAGGAAGGAATGGAGTAACTGCATTGTTTCTGTCAGCTGAAATTGCTCCGAAGTTTATGTTTCCACATCTGTGAGACATCTTAGTTTGATTCCAAGATTCCAAGATGATTCCCTCCCTTTTTCCGTCGTAGTGATGGAGAGGATTCAGGATGCCGAATTTGTTTCGAGCTTACCGGCATAAGTAACAACCCATGCTGCCATGCCAACCTCTCGTCAGGCTTAAGATGCTTAAGATTATGATTGCGTAACGGTATTAGAGAAGTAAAGAGAGAGAATGCAGTAAGAGACACCACCGCCGTTGCGGCCCGTGCGATTAATTCCGTCTGCCAGCGCGGATCACTTTCTAGCAGCCGCCGGCGGCGCTCTGGGGAGAGAGAGGAAAATGGGGATTTCATGATCACAGATTCATCTATCGTAAGTATAAACGTCTAATGCGTGACGGAGGTTAGGTCTGGTTATGGCGATTAGGTGTGCATACTGCAGCGGCTGGCGCTTGAGCTTAACAATAGAAAAGACGACGTAACGATAAATATGGTGAGTGCTGCGAAGCGCTACCGCAGACTGGAACCCTCTAGCAGACAGAAAAATGAAAAGGAAAACAAGTTCATGCTGAAAAAAGAGAGATGGTGGAGAAAACCATGGCCTTTTCTCCTCATTATACATCTGGCCCCGAACCCCACGAGGATTCAGATAACCATCAGCGCAGGAGTCAGCGCCTACTAAAACCAGAGAGCATCCTCGTTTAGCCACCAACAAGAGGTTGAGGGTTTTAGTTGTCGTCCGACTTGGATGTCAAGCGAAATGCGATGATGGGGGCCGCATTGAACGCACGAAGAAGTTGTTGATGCCAACATTATTATTAACCTTGACTCTTCGTGAAAGATCCAACCAATTTCAAAGTTGGAGACATGACAAGCAGCCGCTGGAACTAGGACCATCGTGGCTGTTAACCAGTTAGAGCAGGGCCCAGGGTTATGCACGTCGCAATTCTGAAACATCGAATGAAGCCATCAGCTTGACACAGAGATCTAGAACCGCAGACCACCCCTGTTCACCCTGCAGAGCTGTGTCAGAAAGTTGTTTTAGTCGCAAAGCCTTGGATTTTCAACGATGCATAAAAATATTTGAGACGCAACACGATCGGATCAGATGGCCTGATACGGATTTCTAGAAAATAAACAATAATATTTGAATAAGCGACTATGGTCGCCAATTTACTTCAAAATTAGTACAGCGACTGGTCAGCTGTAACCCATCTCGAGACATCCCAACACATCAAAACCCAGTAAGAAAGATACGAAAATAACGCCATGTCCAACATCAAAAGTTAGGTACCAAAAAGAGGCCGATAATCCTGAAGCCCAATTATCCGCGACTGAGATCATGTATGACCCAACTGTACAACCGACCCATCAATAAGTTTTTAGGCTTGATGCGGAGTTCCAACGCCAACCTATTCGAGTAAGTTGGCCAATTAGGAGAAATTCCTCCGAATTGTAAGACTCCAACAGTCACAACCAAACCCATCCCGAAGGAAATCCAAAAGAAAGCCAAGGAAATGTATACAAGAAGTAGAGAACAATAATAATGTTAAAAAAAGCACCAAACTCCGATCCGGTAACACCAAGTGCGGAAGCGCTAGTAATGCAAGTCATCCAAGAACCAAAAGGAGGTTATGAAGCAACTCCAGGAGCAGTTTCGGCTCCCTGGGTGGCAATTTCCCCCCCAGCTTCGGTTTCCGCCCAGGATCCCCAGAGACCTTGCTTAGCGCGAATCTTTAGACGGCCACCAATGGTGTTGGAATTCTGTTCAACTTTGACTGCATCTTTTGTAGCCAATACAAGAACTTCAAAAAACATCTTTGTAGCATCGCTTCTACTAGTCTGCTGCTCAGGGAGAAGGTCTTGGAAGAAGACGGCGTTCTTCTTCGATTGTGGCGAAGCGTTGGCATCTGAACCACCAAAGCAATCCCGCAGAAGATGAACCGCGTGCTGAGTTCCTAAAGATATCGGGCCGCTATCTGCTGGGTGGGAGGGCAGGATGGTATCGTCATAGTTATCCATGTGATGGCCTCTGTCTACATCACTGCTGTAGTCTTCACCAGCTGCGTGTCCTTCATGGAAATGTTCATCCCTAGGGACGTGAATTTCCGACGGCTGGTTGAGAGTTGAATCGCCAAGAGCAACACCCTCGTCAGCATGCAACAAACCGTCCTCCTCTTCGAGGTCGAGTGTTGGGACTTTGTCAGCACCATCAACATCCATATCAGCGATACCACTGTCTCGTTTGCGCTTAAGCTCCCCAGACTTCCTCACGAAATCGATCGAAAGCATCTCGCGTAGTTCCGGTGCCCAGGTCTGGGCGCTGCCGCCTCCCATAACACTCGAGACAAATTCGCCATTCTTTTGCATGTTCATCAAGGTCAGCAGAAGGGGGTCGCGCGGTAGGATAGAGGCGGGTTTCAAGATCTTTGATCGGTCGGCTTGCTGTTCCTTTATCTGGTGGGTTGAGAGCACGGTATCAGCGTCTGGCGGGATCACTTTCCGTCGCTTGATTCTCTGCGGTTGGCGAACGGTTTCGGTTTCGGTTTCGTTCTCGTTCATAAATGTCTCATCCAACTCACGGACCACGCTTGATCGTGCTGAAGAGAGCGGAGAGAGCGATTCCCTCATGAAGTCAGGGGCCCCTGCCACTGAGGGCACGCTAGACACCTCTTCAGGGATAGGGACACCAAGCTCTTCCTCAGTACCACCCATAGTCACATCGTTGTCAGGTTGCAGGAAATTATCCAAGTTTTCATGAGTATCATCAACGTTCATTTTACCCAGCGGAGCAGCACCTTCACCCAAGTCAAGATCAAGGTCATCATCGTAAAGCCGAGGCTCGTCGCTGAAGAGGTCTTCCCCAACTGGTCGCGGAGCTGGCGCGTCTCGCCCCACTTCGATACTCATATCATGGCCTAGTGGAACGTCCTCGTCTTCACCAAGATCAAGAATCAATCCTGTGTCGTCCTCCAGGTGCGGGCGCTCTACAGGGGTGAGTCTTTGGGTGCTGCTGGTATCCGGCAGCAATTGAGAAGACCAGCCCAATGAGGATCCTGGTCGCTTTCCTTCCGGCTCAACATGCATCGGTTGGGAGAATAAAACAGACGGATCAAGGTTCGAGAAGAGATCCGACTCGGTGAGCACATCGGGGAGAGTAATACCACCAGCTGGTAAAGCGAGATTGCTGGGTAAATCATTGTTATTCGTCAATCGAAAGGCCTGTGTGTGTATATGTCTTAGCGATGTTCTATTATGCAGAGAATGAATGAGCGCGTTACCATTTTAATTTTCATCAGAGCTTCGTTGCAGTCATCAAGAAGATAGCGCGTCTTCCGGCTGTAGATACGCACAACACCCAAAAGCAGCTGGCCACTTAATCGCAGAGCCATGGGCGCCTGGCCTTGATCAACAATTGCACTCACGCTGCTCTCAATATCTGACTGGAGAATGTGCGATTTGGAGAGCTTGCGCTCGAGGTTGGCGGAGAGCCAGACACGAGCCAAAGGCCCGGTCTTCGATAGGAGAGTCTCGGAGTAGAACATGGCTAATATTCACGCCGTAAAGGACGGCCTGTGAAAGCAGAGGGCCTGCAGAGTAATAAAGATACGAAAGGATCAGACCCCCAGGACGTCGACGTGGGGTCGTCGACGCGCTGGTTGTTTTGAGGGTCGACAAGCAGATCGCGGTTCGAGAATTCGACGACAGAGTCTAGAGGAAGCCCCAAAATCGCGGTAGCGCGTTGATGACAGTCGGTACAACGCAATGGCGGATTGAAAATAAGACGACAGAAATGATCCGGGCGTCGTTGGAGATGAAGTTGTGGAGGGAGGAGGGGTTGTGGTTGTTGAGGTGATTGATATTGGGTCGCGTTGTGGAATTCTTGTTGTTCCCAAGTTCCCTCTTGCCGCTTCGGGATTCAAGAAAGCTGGTGGCTGGTGAAGGCAGCAGGCATCACGTGGGGTTGTACCCTGTACATAACATACATACAATAATACCGTCTCGTACAGCGACACTAGACCGTTCTGGCCACGGAAAGGAAAATCGTGTCTCCACGGCTCCCCAAAGCATCAAGCTGTCTTCAAGAATCAACATTTCTGGCCACAATGAGCCTGTTCTTCTGATCACTATTGTTGTTGCTGCACATCCCTAGATCCTCATGTCGACGACCCCTCCACTCCGGTTTGCGCTTTCATTCCGTTTTTGTTAATTTTACCTCTGTTGTTTTTACCTTCCCCGTAATAGATATCGGCCACGAACGCTTCAAACCTATACTTCTCCATCTGTCCACTTCGCCAACAAAGCCAACCCTCAAGATCCAACACCCTACGCTTCCTCCGCCTCGACCGCGCATGACTGCCTGAACTCGAGAACTAATATATGCCGTCGTTGGTTCATATTCTGCACCCGGGCTTTGACCAGTCCCGGAATTGACTCGGGATGACAGACTCGCGGATCGGTTTATATTCATGAGATATGTCCGGATTAGCTGCCCCTTCTCTTCCGATTTACGATGTCTCCGCGCAACGAACACTCACTCCCCCCCGTCGCACCACATCTGTTTCCTCCTCTACGACATCAACATACTCGAAACTTAATCCCCAGGAGGTAGCGGAACATTTGGCAACGTCCCTCGTCCATGGCCTGGGCCCCGTGGATGCTGAGTCGCGTCTGCTACGAGATGGCCCCAATGAGCTCCCCCACGAAGACTCTGAGCCTCTTTGGTTGCGGTTTTTCAAACAATTCAAAGAGCCGCTAATATTACTCCTCTTAGCCTCTGCGGTGATATCTTTCTTCATGAGCAACTACGATGATGCGATTAGTATCGCACTTGCTGTGACCATAGTTGTCTCCGTGGGATTCGTGCAGGAATACAGATCTGAGCAGTCACTCGAAGCATTGAATCGCCTCGTGCCACACTACGCACATTTGATTCGCAATGTGCCACCCACCGGTTCTGCTGGCTTTACCACCCCGCGAACAGGAAGCAGCGTGGACGAGGTGGAATTACAAGAACTTACCGATAGCACCCCTCATCCGGTCTCCGCGGCTTCAAAAGCATCGTCAACTGTTCTCGCTGGTAAATTGGTTGTTGGAGACTTGGTCTTATTTTCGACAGGCGACCGCATACCTGCGGACATTCGGATCACAGGTGCTACGGACCTCTCCATCGACGAGTCGAACCTCACTGGAGAGAACGAACCTGTCATGAAATTCACGCATGCATTAGGCAACCAACAGGCCGCCGCTCAAGAATATAAAGGCGTTTCGCCTCCTCACTCGCCATTCTACGACTCACCAGCTGCTGGAACAGTTGGCACAGATCTTAGGCTAAATGAACAACATAATATTACTTTCATGGGAACATTGGTCCGGTCGGGCTATGGTCAGGGTATCGTTATTGCAACGGGCCCCAATACCGAGTTCGGCAGCATTTCCGCCTCGCTACAGGAAATCGAGAGCCCCAGGACACCCCTTCAGCTGTCTATGGATCGACTCGGCCAAGAGTTGTCATACATGTCGTTTGGCGTTATATTATTGATCGTTGTTATTGGCATTTTCCAAGGAAGGAAGCTTCTCGAGATGTTCACAATTGGAGTATCACTGGCAGTGGCGGCTATCCCAGAAGGCCTTCCCATCATTGTGACAGTTACACTGGCCCTTGGGGTGCTCAGGATGGCAAACCGCGGCGCGATAGTGCGGCGTCTTCCCAGTGTGGAAACGCTAGGCTCTGTAAATGTCGTCTGCAGTGACAAAACTGGTACCTTGACCCTCAACCACATGACCGTCACCAACATGTGGCACTTTGATGCTGAAGCCCCATTCGAGATCAGCAAGGATAGTGGTTCTATTAACCCAAGCCCCGCTGCACGGACCATCCTGCGCATCGGTAATATTGCCAACAATGCGCGGTTGTCGCGTGCACATGCCAATTCCCCTGCTACTGCTGCCTCAGCGGCTGTTCTATCCTCCACTGTGGACCAATCATCAGGTGCCGTCAGAAGTCGATGGGTAGGTCAGCCCACTGATGTCGCCATTCTAGACCTCCTAGATACTTTCAGTGAGGATGACGTTCGGGATCGGATCAGCCCGCGGATCGCAGAGACCCCTTTCAGTTCAGAGCGAAAATGGATGGGAGTGGTTATTGGAAACGCCACACCCCCCGAAGTTGGTTTTGGCCAGAGCAATCCTGATGTTGCATACATCAAGGGCGCTGTGGAGGAAGTTCTCAAGCGGTGCGACACGTATATGACCAAGGATGGAAGGGAGGTCATTCTTGACGAGCCAAGGCGGCGAGCAGCAAGGCAAGCCGCCGATACCATGGCTAGAGAAGGCTTAAGGGTGCTTGCTTTTGCTAGCGGTCCAGTCAAGGATTTCCCAAAACCTCTCCGCCAGCTTAGTAATCGAAACTCGCCCCTCCAAGGAGAAAAGGGTACCCAAGGGCGGCCAGGGCAGCTCAAGGACGACGAGTTCTATACCGGTCTTGTGTTTTCAGGAATGGTGGGGATGAATGATCCACCTCGGAAGAATGTCCACAAATCCATCCGCCGGTTGGTAGCAGGAGGAGTCAAGGTGATCATGATCACGGGGGATGCCGAGACAACAGCGTTAGCCATAGCCACAAAGCTAGGGATGCCAATAAACCGATCCCCAACAGCAAGAGCAGTTCTGCGTGGCGATGAAATCGACAACATGACAACAGAGGAGCTAGCGCAAGCCATTCCAGGAACCTCCATCTTTGCGAGGACGAGTCCGGATCACAAGATGAAAATTGTTCGGGCTCTGCAATCGCGCGGGGATGTGGTGGCCATGACGGGGGATGGTGTTAACGACGCGCCTGCCCTCAAAAAGGCTGATATTGGAATCTCAATGGGAAAATTGGGAACTGATGTGGCCAAGGAGGCGGCCGATATGATTTTGACGGACGACGATTTTTCGACCATCTTAAGAGCGATAGAGCAGGGCAAGGGCATTTTTTACAATATTCAGAATTTCATCACCTTCCAACTAAGCACCAGCGTTGCCGCTTTAAGTCTCGTCTTGTTTAGCACGATGTTGGGATTTCAGAACCCCCTGAATGCTATGCAGATATTATGGATCAGTACGTCCATCTCCCCCCCACCTGCCCTAAGGGCACTATCACTCTCCGCGACATTTACGCTAACTACTATCTAGACATTCTCATGGACGGCCCACCCGCACAGTCCCTCGGCGTCGAGCCCGTCGACCCCTCGATCATGACACGTCCCCCACGCCCCAAACACGCGCGCGTGCTCACCAGGCCCCTTATCCAACGCGTACTTACCTCCGCCTCAATGATCATGCTAGGCACACTGGCCATCTACCTTCACGAGATGTCTGACCACACGGATGAAGTCTCGGGCGAGCGTTCGCTCGTCGTCACCCGTCGCGATACCACCATGACATTCACGTGCTTCGTTCTCTTCGACATGTTCAACGCGCTGACCTGTCGCAGCGAATCTAAGAGCGTGCTACGCGGCGAGCTGCGGCTATTCGGCAACAAAATGTTCAACTACGCGGTTCTCGGCTCGCTCGTCGGCCAGGCGTGTGTCATTTACCTTCCGTTATTGCAGGACATTTTCCAGACCGAAGCCATTGGGCTTTGGGATCTGTGTGTGCTCGTGTCTATTTCTAGCTCTGTGTTTTGGGTCGATGAGGGGAGGAAGTTTTTAGCTTGGCAGAATCGGAATTCTGGAGGTGCACTTATGCGTGCTGGCTATAGTGTAAATGTATGATCAAGAAAAAAAAAGGGAAACAGCCGAAAAAACTTTAGAATTCCTTTTTTGTTTTCTTTTTTTGTTGTCATGGAGGGAAATCTCCCGTTTTTGTCTATAGTTTCTACTTTTCGGTTTTTCTTATTATACTGTTTCTATATACGTTGGCCGACCCCCCTCCCTTTTCTTTTATTGTCGCATCTTTTGTCGTTTTTTTCTCCCTTTTTGTTAGCGTATTTATAATAGAGAAGAGGGGGGGAGGAGAAATTTCAGCTTATTTTGCATGATAGTTTTTTTGAATTTTATCCAATAATACCTTCGAGGAATCGATGGGGGCTCCACATTTCTCCACACAGACGACTCCATAACCTTAATTATAAAGAAGCTTCTTCGCATTTATGCATATCCGAGCTCTGTTCGTTGGGTGGGCGGGGGGCTCGCCGGCATTATTATCTTATTCATAGAAAACACCGGCACAGAGCACATTTGAACCCGAGGGTTCGCTATCCAGCCTACGCAAAGCCGACTAGACTATAGGCGATTGAGCCACCGTATCCGCGAATAATCAAGTCAAAAGAAATGCGCGCGTCTATCAATATGGTGCCAGGAATGAAGCCTTGGTAAGAATCAGACTAGTACAGATATATAAATATATGTATGTATCATTGGTGAAGAGTAAATTTGTCTAAGATGATATGAGACGGAATCAAGTAGCCAGCAAAAAGAAAAGGGGGAATATGAAAAAAGAAAAAACGTAGAGCCTGTTCAAATCATGAAAACCACCTCCTAAAAAAAAGAATAGGAGGGCATAACATAAAAGGAGTATTATAGACATAAACGCTAATGTCCCAGCGGAGGATTATCATGTATATAAAATCCCACTCAGCTGGACGACGACAGGGAAAGAGGTATGTACGCGAATCCACGGCTCTAGGCTACCCAAAAAGAAAAGGACACGACAGTCCAAAACAATGCTGCCGCAAAGGAAAAAGGGGGAATCATAAACAAATCAAAAAGAAAAGAAAAGAAGAGGAAAACCCTTCAAAAAAGTCTCATATCGCTTATTCTATCTTCTGAGCCTCGATGTCGTCACCGCTACTCAACTTGCGGGGCGCGGCATTCTTCTCATCGTTGCTTCCAGAGCTGTCCGAGTGAGAGGTGGTTTCTGGTGGCGAACGACCATTGAATTGCTGCAGGCCAGGGACAGCAGCCATGTCACTGTGCTCGCCGGTACCGTAGAGCTGAGCGCGAGGGACATCATGACCATCGCCATTCTGGATGTGGTTCTGTGGTGTCCAGGCGAGGTAATCGCGACGAACCTCAACATAATCGTAGGCAAATTCGCCAAGTTGGTCGTCATCCATACCGAGGAGCTCTGCTTCTTCCGATGCGCGTAGTTTTAGGCCAGGGACGAAGTTAATGGCGTAAGCGATAAGCGCGGAGACAACAAATGCATAACCGGAAGCGGCGACGATAGCGGCAATCTGGATGTAGAGCTGCTTCCAGTTGTGGATAAGCCATCCGCCGACACCGGCACCGGTGTTGACACCGTCCAAGCCGACAATAGCGTCAGTTGCGAAGAAGGCGTTGAAGATGAGACCGACAATTCCAGCGATACCGTGCTCTGCGAACACATCCATAGAATCATCGATTCGGAGCCAGTATTTCACTATATGGCTGTTAGCAAACGAAAGATCCTAAGAATCAGGGATAAGATACATACCTTTAGTGCCGTAGTTAGCGACAACGCCAGTCACGATTCCGAGAAGAACACTGGCCCAGGGGGTGATGAAGCCGGATGCTGGAGTGGCAGCGACGAGACCAGAAATAGTTCCGGAACACCAGCCGACCATAGACCATTTTCTTGCCAGGCGCCAGTCAAGGAGAACCCAAGTCATGGCGGCGAAGCTAGCAGTCAAGTTCGTGTTCCAGCAAGCCATTACAGCACGGAGATTGGCACCAAACGAGGAGCCACCGTTGAAACCGAGCCAACCGAACCAGAGGAAGACGGTGCCAAGGAGGATGAGAGAAACGTTGTGAGGTCGGAAGTTTAGCATCATGCGCTCCTGGCGGCGGCCAAGCACCATCGAATATGCTAACGCTGAGAGACCAGAACCAATCTCGACAGGGACACCACCAGCATAGTCCAGAACACCATATTTAAATGCCCAGCCGTTGACGTTCCAGACCCAGCAGGCCAGAGGGCAGTAGACAAGGGTTGCCCAGAAGAAGGTGAAGACCATGGCTGGCAGGAGCCTTCCTCGCTCCGCGACGGCTCCCATAATGATGGCTGCTGTGACACCGCAAAATTGCATCTGGGCACGAGCGAATTAGTTGGCTTCAATGATGAACGTAGGAGACCTAGTCATATCATACCTGATAGAATGAATAGAGCAGACCCGGCACCAAGGGTGAACCAGGGCTGGGTTCGCCTAGTGTGTTTCTGAGACCGAAATAATGGAGATCGCCGATAAACCCGTTGGTGGCGGTAGGCGAGAATGCAAGCGAGTAACCCCAGAAATACCATTGGAAGCAAACAACGGACAAAGAGCCCATACAAGCCCATATCATGCTGAGTGCGGACTTGCGGCGAGCAAGACCAGAGTATAGGAAACCGAGACCGGGAATCATGACCATCACCATGGCTGAGGCCACAATGGTATAGGCCTGGTCACCCGATTGAAACCATTTGTTCAGATTTTCCGCTCCTGCAAAACAAAGGATATTAACTAGTCAGCGTTTAAGTTCTAATGCAAAGACCTAGCGACAAAGATGAGGACATACTAGAGTCACCACCGAGGTGGTTAGAGGCCAGCTCGAAGTTGGATGGAGCACCAGTCCAGTTGTAGGAGGCATAATCAGGGGCGAAGGGGGTTGTCTCCGTCTCCGACATGGTGAGTGTCGTTCCCCGGAGTTATTAAACGTAGTTGGGTATTCTCAAACTCTTTTCTTGAGGCGGTACTGGGTATGCACTGGGTATCTGGATCAGACGACGTCCGAGCACTGCCCGCTTATAGGCAACGTATCTCAGCAATGGCGGAAGCGGAACGACGAAAGGGGATGTGGGAAAGAGAATATCGAACGTTTTAGAGGTGAAATGGCGGGATAGGGGTCGAGAGATGAGGAAACAGGAGAGTTGAAGGATGCAAGAAGAAGAGAAGTGAAGAGGAAAGAGAAGACTCAGGGCTGTAGGACGGGGGGATCCAAAGGATTAAGTATATCTAGATGTTGAGGGCGTATGGTATTGGTACGGACCAAACAAACAGTAAGGTAAAAGTCAGACACCCGCTGGCTGGCCCACGGCACACGCGCAAGACACACCCAGGCCCTTTATCAGCGTGGCGAATGCACACGAAAAAACGAGACGAAAAAGAAATATATAATGAACAAAGATTAGACACGGAAAACCATGATTTTACGTGTGAGTAAAATCGATATTTCCAAAAGAAAACTCAAAACGAATCACCGCGACGATAAAGTCCCGGTAAGAGAACGCATATGAACCTTGAATTCATGCCTGTTCCGGTCAACTCGGTTATCAAATGTCGAATCTGCCTTTCAGGCATCCCATATTCAGCTGTAGAGCTCGTTCACCGTAGCGTGGAGGAGTCCATAGATCATTCGATCAGGGAGCCATGACCACCTGCAATCATCCGTTACACAAAACGATTGGCACCTGGGGGTGGGTAATAGTAAATTGACTGGCTTGACGGGGCCATCATTGACCAGTGCCCAGTGAGCCGCTCGATCTCGTCGAGTGATTGGCATTCTCAGAGGCATTGAGTGGGCGAAAAGGGCTGTCATGGGCAGTCTGATAGTGACAGCAACAAAATAATAATCGTTGATGCTATCAGGGCTGGCAGAAAAGGGTGGGATCTGATTCGCTGAATCACGTGCCTAGCCCATGAAATCCACTAAACTGCTTGAAGCACATCAAGACATCACAGCTCTGTTGGATCGGAAGGGCGAAAGAAGATGGCAAGAAAAACTATTGAGCGTGCCAGACAAGAGTAAGTGATGGCCTCTCGATCTTATATCTCCCATTATGTTGTCCTGTCAGAAGTCTACTATGTCACATCGCCCTATCTATCCCCTTGCAGCCGTGTTTATCTTCTCGTTGGAGACAGCTTGTATCAGCAACGCTATCAACACCCGTTCTTCTGCACGGCCAGCACAGCTTGCGGTACCTCTGTAGTTTGGGGGGCTATTTACCCCAGATTCCTCTCGCTGCCATCATCCATCCATGCACCATAGGGCCTGAGTCAAACTATCAAGATGAAGGGGCAGCGCATGTCAAAAAGAACAAATCGGACCCCTCTAAAATCTCCGCGTAAAGAAACGATCATTCACTGTACCATACAGAGCTTGACAGATAGCTTGGGACGATTGATATCGCAGCCAACAGAATATATATCGCCCACAATGCCCTTCGCCTTCGAAGTTCTGAACCAGTGGGCCATCCAAACCGCTGTTACGATATCGCGCTCTCTGTGTACTGTATCGTACATGACGATAAATTTCGAGATATGTAAATAATCTCGCCCTATCAGATCGTTTCGGGTTCCGCTATCAGACCTTTTTTTCTCCTCGGACCGGAATTTCTATTACAAGGGGCCCGATTCATAGTTTGACGGGTGCTTACCACAGAGGAGCTCTTATCTCTTGGCTCTTATTCGCTGATAAGCTTTGAAACTCTATCGCTCGCCCAGCTTTCCCGCGTGGCTGCCAAGAGTCTGCTTCCCACACCTGTCAGCTTAGAGTAAAGATAAAAGAATTGCGCCGTTGGGAATAATCGCTGTGCGAGATGCCCAACCACCCGGCGAAGTTCCGAAACCGTATCCTCGCGAGCTTTATAGAGGTATGGCTGTGAAATGGGCCATCGGTACATAGTAGATACTGGTTCAACGGTACTCCGTACTATACTCCAAATGTCAGGGGAGAATGGTATTAGTAGAAAGGCAATCAACAGGAGAGACGCACGAAACAAGCAAAAAATTTAGATGTATGAAACCTTCGAGAATCATCAGGGCCGACATATCAACGAGTTACGCCCCCACCCCGCTGACGTCTCAAAATAGCTAACAAGATAAGGCCCTATCTATCTGTGGGTCATCTCCACTTTTCTTCCCTTTAGCCTTATCTTTGCCTCGCTTCTCGAAAACCTTCTTTGGACGAGAACCCGGGCGGCTTATGTAACACAATACATCGGGTGTTCTCGGAATTCTCGATTCCAGTTCTACACGTGATCTGAGCTTTCAATCGAGCTCCAGCGTCCACAATAGTACTAATTTGAAGCTCCTGCAAAGTACATCGTGATTTTAAAATGAGGAGCGCCAGTGCTCTACGACTAAGGCGATTCTATAGGTCAAACAAATTGCTACAAGAGGCGGCGTCGACAATGCTGTCTTCGAGTCGCGTTCTTTCACTTTTGCGCGTTATGCAGCACACGCGCCGTGAGTGCCAACTGTGATGGATCAAGTCTACATTCACGGATCGATGTACCCTTCTATTCTGTTTGCTTCAATGTGTATGACAACTTGAACCATTGTTTGAAGCAGTGCCCCCTATGGAAGGCCTTTTTCCTGCGTTGCCCCCTCGCTCTTGTCTGAGGCGAGATTGCAATTACAATCCAGCATCGGACCAGTCTTCGCTTCACAAAACGCCAACGGGCTGGGCCCGGGGCATATTGCGCTTTCCACCGTTGAGAATACCGACTCAGTGATGAAAGTCAGTTGGGCAATCTTCTCACTTCATTTGTCGAAATCAGGACAAATATCCAAACAACGATAAAAGGCCCATCGAGGCAAAGCTAGCCCTTTCAACCAGGCCTATTCATAAGAGTATGGGAACAATTGCAATAATGGGTCGAATATTTCATGCCCGGTGGTCATCTATCCTAGTTCGACGGGATTCAAGATTATCCGGAGCGCTTAATTCAGCTTATTGGTGTGGAGACAGGATTGACCTCCGCCGTCAGCAACGCTGTTCCGTTTGGCCTCTACTTGGAGACGAAGAGCGCGGCTGTTGCACAAACAGTTCCCCGGCACAAGGTGAGAACCTCAGGGAAATGGCCCCCTCAACGAGTTCATGCCATGGGCGAGGGTGCGTTACACCAAACTAGGATCAGACAAACCTACATTTCATACATACTCTGTTCGTTATGGGGCTTTCGTCGTCTAAGTGGAGATACCTTTTAATATCCCGGTAGTAGGTATAGGGTGTTAGTCCAGATGGTCACTTCTAGTTGCTCCCTACAGCCTTTAACGCGTAGAGGTAGATCTTATGCGTGATGATGCCACGAGCGACATTTGTACTATGTCAACATTATTGAAATATGTACAGCCTAGCGAAGAGATTTGCCATCAATTCAAACCGAAAGTAGCTATACTGGTGAGACTTCTTGGAGTACAGCCCGCTCATGTTTCATCCAAAAGCCAAGCTAAATCAAAGAAGATTGCGCAGGAGGCAACAGGGAGGATGAGAGAAACAAGAATGGACTATTCCGGATGGAAGTATTTGTATCCATCATAGAACGATGCAGAAGCCAAGAGTACAGAATTACTTGCAGCTACAAGTTATATAAGGGTGCAAAATGCCACAAGTGCTGGCATGAAGACAGCTTGTGAGTTCTTTGACCACTTCTCGCGATAAACAAACATACACCGAAAACAGTAAACACAAAAGCGGAATGGCGACAGAGATTGCTCAGGTGCTTACTCCTGTACGCAGACTGATGATTTGCCCACTCGCTGACCGATTAATAGGTTCACCGTGATGCCACCACATATAAAAGTGGGATCACCCTCCATGATGGGGCTGGTTCGATCGACAGGTTATTTCGGATTGCTTCGCAAGAGACTACAATCGACGAGCCTGACAACCAAGTTAGCAACAAAAGCAGCTTTGCACCGATAGACGAAAAGCGAATGGACGGAGGAAAGGCTTCTAGACAACCCAAGAACTCTCCACGAGCTCGAAGCACAATACAACGTGATGGAGGGGGAAAGAGAAGTAGCAGTCAGGGAAAATGATGTCCTTCAAGGACAGGTAAGAAGCGCTTTGCTAAACCTCATATTGCGGACTTGCAGTTTGATGCCCGAACAGACAGCGCTAGTGTGCAAGGGGGTGTCATCGAACCCATTTCATCAGAAGCTTCCCAGATGGGCACAGAAGTGACATTTGAGTCCCAAGTTGAGAGAGATACGTACTACTTCAATTCGAGTATCACAGATCCTCATGGTTATTTTGAAAACTTGAACAACTTACGAGATCGAGTTGTCATATCGTCGGAGTTTTTCCGTACCCGAGGAGATTATAAGCCTTTCGATGCTCTTTCGTCTCTTTACTTAATAGATAAGCCTTCTAATGTGCCCACCAAGACATGGGAGCGCTGTTTGACGATGATGGGGAACGACCAAGGCAACCCCCAGAACGAAACTTACAAGGGTGAGGAAGGTCGAGGGGAACTAACAGTTCTTGTGAAGACTTATCTTATATTCAGTCGGATTGCGAACAGTCTTGATCATCTGGTTGGGTCTCCCTTCAGTGGAGACTACTTTAGTTTGTTGTTAGAACACCCGGGACATGACTTAGCAGAGATTATCCGCCTTCCTCAAAAAATGATTGGTACTCTTAAAGAGTCCCTGGAGCCTACACTAATGGAATTGTCTTGTGAATCCATTGCTCCCTTGTTGAAGCAGGCCGAAGAACACTGTTCTGTGATCCTCGAGCTCCTAGGTATCACAAATATTGGACCGACGTCCACGATACGCTCTTCCGGCCTCCTTCTCCTTTGTTGGATGACAGCGATACTCTTGGATCTGGCTTCGGTTTCGTACGTTGGCTCTCACGCAGGAGATCTCGGCCTTGATATCGGAAACCAAATCAAGGTCGGTGTGCCCGGCCTCTTCGGTTTCAGATGTCAACTGAATCCCCTTGCCTGCTTAAATACATTTGTGGATGGTGGGAAAGTCTGGACGTTCCGAATGGTTACAGACGGTATTCTGGAAGCTGAGGGCGATGACATAAACAAGCTCTTACCACCTCTCTCCATTCTCACCCATATCGAAGAGTTCGCCGACCTTTGGGGACCGGTTTGGTCTGAATTACTGAGCACTGAGAAACCCGAAAAGTTTAAGGGCCATGACCTCGCCAAGGGTTACATACTCCCGGTTCCCAATAGTGAGCACACGTTCCGGAACGCGAAACGTTGCCACTACATAAGCTTTAATAATACACCATCCCAGGAGGACGCTCGTGCAATCTTGCAATCCGAGAATTTTTTTGTTCAAGGATGATCTTCTCCTCATTGGTGCTTGGTTTGGAGAGAATGAGATTTGAGGAAATGTACAAGGATAGGTTGGGCATTTTGGGTACATGGCCACCAACATGGAAGGAATGTAGAACCCTCGGAGTGTCTTTCTCGAAGATTGTTGGAATCCAGTTTCAGGCATCCCAGAAGCTGAGTACAGCAAGAACGCTGAAGCAACGTATGTTAGCAAGTTGGACCAAGAACCCGGATAGGGCAGACCCGGATCATTTGAACCTACTGGCGGGGGTTGAGGTCAGTCACTGTACAGGAAATGCGCGGCGTGTGACTGTAAAATCTATTTTACTCAACAAAACAGTTCGGCCGCTTCTTGAACGCCCAGTACCGGGTTGGATGAGAACCTCATGGGGCACTGCCTTTCACGAGGCTTTGTGCAGTACCCATCCAGATGCAGTCTCAAATCTTTGGATGGAATACAAAGCTCACCGGCCTCAGATTGCAAAACTTGTGAGTTGTGTTCTTGATACCCTTGACACAACTGGGGTCAGTGCCGATGGCAAAAAGCTCCGGGTCACATTTTTCAAAGACTGTTTCAACGAGTCGGTGGAACTGGATATGCCTGGGAATGAGTGGGCAAAATGTCTTTATGATACCGATACAACCGCTTCATATGTGTTCCTGAGCGAAATCTGCCTTGAATGCCGAACCTCGAAGCACAGCATGTCTACATGTGGAAACTCACCGGCATATACGGTTCTACAAACACAGGTAGAATTTAAGGGGCAGTGTGATTTGGGTTTCGTGCATCTACTGCCTCATAATCTTGCCTTAATGAGAGTAGATGAGCAGCCTTCGCAAGAAGACAACTTGATCATGGCTTTTGCACCACCGATCAAGCGTCTTCTGCCTCCGGCTTCTAAAGTGTCCGGACGCGAGGTCAAAAAGGTGCTGCGACAGCGCGAAGGAACGCTCAGTATCTGTCTACAAGCTTCTACTAAACGGTTTGGTGGTATGGAATCATGCAGGGATCGTAAGATCCTAACTGGAGGGACATACGTCAATGACACCAAAGAGTAAGTCCTTCAGGTGTTGAGAAATAATCTATTGGTCCTGACCCTCAAGGAAAACGCTCCTTGTTTCCGGTTCCCAGTGTTATCCACATGCTGACTGGAACATACAAGCTGACGAACCCATCTTCGCACCGCGTAGGAACAAGGGAGCTAAATCTCGAACCTGGTAGATCTAGGAGTCAGAGCCGGAATTCTCAGTTTGACGGAGCTGTTGAAGCTTAACAGAACCAATGGGGAAAGGTACAGTACAAAGGAATCCAGGAGATCACTCTTTACAGGTGCTGACAACCGGCAGTGCACCACCATACTCGTTTAAGACGCACGCCGCTCGAGATATGACTGATCAAATATTGCGGCAAACGGTGTGATGGGTGTTGGGAACGGTAGCACCCTTTTCCGGACGGTCCCCAGTGCTCATCTGGGATGTCTGTGGGGAGAATGAGAAGAATTTTAAAGTGTGTGTGTGTGCGATTGTGATACAGATTGAGACTTGTATGTTTGCTTTACATGGTGTTTGTTAGTTAGCTCAGATTGCCAGATTGTGGAATTATATTGTCAGTTTGATTTTCTACATTGAGAGCGGCAGCTCCGAATCAAAAGCAAGAAGCTTGACCCAAGGGCTCACATCAGCTACCTTGTTGGATATGATTCGACGAACATCTTTGGAATATCGGAATATAGATTCCTAACGTGTGGTGAGAGCCCGAGACGTTGTTTTTGACGAGAACAAGCTTTACAACCCGAACGATCCTCATATTGCGGAAGAACTACGAGAGGAATTTGAGGATATTATCAAATTAGTGGAAGTACCGAATATCAGTCTCTCGCGAATACGGTCCGCAGAGCTCGAGCTTACCGATGAATCGGATATCAACATATTCCTTGAAGACCTTCAACAACCACCCGCGAATGAATTGTTAACTGTCGAACTTACCAATGCTAACGCAAGTACTAAGAACCTTGATGAAAACAATGATAGAATGGGTCTGATTACACTTGAGCAAATGCCGAAACCACAACACCTACCTTCCGAAAGCGAAGAAGCTCCAACCGCCGAGCCTATAAGCCAGTGAGTCCGCGGGGGGGAGATGATGACGAAGACCTACTAGCAAGCCAGCTCCAACAAAACATCAAAGAATTCGTGGAAATCAATCTTGAACCGGAACCCGAAGTCCCCAGCAAGGTCGAATACTGCTCCGCGTGCTAGCGAAATAAGCTCTAAATTTGACACAAATCTTATCTTACCTAAATCAGCAAAGAGACAATGATAAACACACATATAAAGTTCGAAGACTCCTACCTCGCTCGGGGCAATTTACGCTATATTCACTTTTATCGCGAACGCGAAGTTGGGTCTGAAGGGGCCTCACCGGAGTGAACTACCTCCACCGCCTGAACACGCGGGGGAATTTGGTAAACACCCACAGGGCCAGCAGTTCCTACAAGCTGCGATAAGGGAATGGAACACGCTTACCCAACCCGATACATACAAAATTGTTAGACGCCCAAAGGACAAAACCGTCATTCCCCTAAAATGGGTATTCACCTATAAATTTGATAATGATGGATTCCTTATAAAGCACAAAGCACGAAGTTGGGTAACGTAACCTGCCACTCAACACACACCGCCACTCAACACATGCTTTTCCTACTAGCAAACTAGCCTATGAATTCCATGGATATCTCAACAACAGGTTATTATTTTTGAATAAAATTAAGAATATATATCTATTAGACTGGGTAGACTATATTAAAATATATTATTAATCCAAAAACCAAGATGGTAACTTAATTGTGCAGCTGGAACATGTAAATTGGGGGGTAGGGGATGACAGGATTGTGAGAGCTGTAGAGGAACTACCAGCAGAAGTAGGCCTTGAAGAACCCTCCACCAAACATGTAATTAGCTTATTACCCAATTGGGAAGTTGGTATAGGATTTGCACAATGAGCTCCCTCACTAGACCCCCAGCTTGGTAGGGGTCTTGCAGGTGAATTGGCTGGGTGGGCTGCCTGGGGGGTTGGTAGTTGACCACAGTGTCTAGGAGCACAGGAGGCTTGCTCAGCAGCTAGTCTCAAGCAGCAGCCTCAGCTTTAGCTTTCTTATATTGCTCTGCAGCAGTCAGCTGAGCTTCACAGCAAGCAGCTTTCTTTGCAGCTGCTAGAGCAGCTCTCTCTTGACATTGAATATTGTATTGGAGCTTAGCAGCTTCTGCTTGAGCAAGCTTATCAATCTTAGCAGTCTCAGCAGCTTCAATCCACTGGTGTGCTGCTTCAACTTGACTAGATAAGAAGAACTGAGCAGTACCCAGATTCTTCTTATCTACAAGTTCAAGAGGTCTACCATATTTACAGTGTTTCTTCTCCATATTCAAAGTATTATATAGAGCCTTATTCTCATGAATAAGAAGCTCTTTCTCAAAGACTAGTCTCTCACTAGCATGGATAACCTTCCTTAGGCTGATAGATAGCCACTGCTGCTGGTGAATATTTTTGACTGCACACTGTAAACCTCATACAGTAGTTGGGGTGGGTTGATTTCTGGGAATAGGAGTGCATATTTTGATAGGTCTGACCTGGCTCAGCATCTGTTCTAGTGATAGAGGGTGGATTCCTGTAGCAGTAAACCCAGCCTCTATATTCTCAGCAGTAACAGCTTGAATCCAAGCAGCTTCAAATAACCTTCAAAAATCATACTTTGTAGTGTATAAGAACCCCAATCCTGACTATTAACTAGTAGGAGCTGCCAGCTCCTACCAGCTTTGAATTTTGTATACTGGTGAAACACCTTCTCTAGCCAGTTCAGCCTATATTCATCACTACTCCATCCATTTGCAGAAGAGGCAAAGTAGACTTGATCCTTATTAGGGTCAAAATCCACTAGCCAAGTATCTTGTAGGTTCCCAGAATCTGACTAGTAAATAAGGACAGGGTGGGAGTGATATGCCAGTAGCAGAGACTGAGGCTAGTAGGGAGATAAATTCTCTACTACCATCTTGAACAGTGTCTAGGAGCTTCTTATTCTTAAGCTGCTCTATAAAGCCTACCTACTTTGAGATTTATATAAGGCCTATTAAGAATCCTTTTTCATTGAAATTCCACATGTTAGACAGCTTAATATTGTATTTCTCAATATACTGGCCTAGCTGAGATTTTATACTATTAGCAATGCCTTGTAAAATAGCTGTAAGAACTTATAAAAAGCAATCAAATACAAGCTGGTAGAAATGTTTAAAATATACAGTATTGTCAGCCTTCTTCTGCTGCTGGTCAATTGTCTATAGATAAATACTCTTAATTTAATCTTTATACCAGTTGCAGAACTGCTGAATCTAATACCTACTAACTGGCTCTTTTGTAATTTCATGGACTAGGTTCTCAAGAATCTTTGATATAGGGGGGAATCCACAGTCTGCCAGCTGATTTATATAGGAAAGAAGCTCTTCTTCTTGAGAATCTATAAGCTTCTTCTTATAGATCAAGACTGCAGTCTTCTTTGAGACTGACCTACCAGTAATACATTGTATAAAGATAGTCTGGTGAATTCCATATTTTTTTACAATAGTAGCATAATTGGCACCCTCTTAAGAGAGGAATTCAGCTACTGCAAGCTCAATATTCACATTATTTGACATGGTGTTAAGGTTGGAAGCTTGGGGGTAGTAGGGAAAACATGTGGTAAAAATTGTGTGTGTTGAGTGGCGGCGTGCGTTGAGTGGCGGGCTATGTTATGAGGAGACCTCCAACCACCAAATGAGCTTGACACACAAGCCACAACCTTGGCTGCGCGAATGTTCCGAGCCCTCATGGCACTAACAGCTTACTTCCACCTGGATACTCAGCAACTAGATGGTGTAAACGCATTTGTAACCAGCCGTCTCGATAAGGAAGTCTACTGCGGTTTGCTGGAGGGATAGATCTGCAAATAGATACAGATTTTACCGAAAGTGCACTCTTTTACAATAAGTTACAAAAGGTATATAGTAGAGATATAGTAGAAACACCCTATCATCACCCGGCATGATCGACTGCGAAGAGTAGGGAGCAAGCATATACATTTAGCTCCGTAATAATAACTCAGCAGGGTATCCCTAGGTTATTGCAACCGCACTCAGGTATTTACAGTACATATATCACCCGGGTTACGGATACAGTTCCTCTATGTCTGCATAGCCCATGAAAACCAGCAGCCTATCAGTCGCTGGCCATAACCGCATAATTAGATTTGGCCCGGAGTTTGCCCCCGAAGCGCCAAAACAGCCAAGGTGAAGGTATCCCAACGCCAATGGCCACAAAGGCCAGGATCGAATCGGCCCATCCGTGTCCGAGCGTTTGGTACATGTAAGGGCCAAACATCGGGAAGGCTATCATTCAAGCAATAGATGCATGGTCATGTTCGAGCTTAGCTAATCCATCTTCTCCGCGACATGCTCTTATGCTTTTCTCTCTTCTTCTGGCTTCATCCTTATGCTAGAGTATCCTCTCGCAAAAAGAAGTTAAAAAAGGAAAGAGCAAGACGTACCAAATCCAGCAAGAGCCCTCAGCACTGTTATCGCCGCAATTGACGAAGCAGAATATATACTGTACGCGTCGATAACGTATGATGTTACGCACTGCATGGTGATAATAATGCCAGAACCAAACAATGCCGCGCCGATATTGGGCACTATCCAATGTGCTTTTACTTGGATGGACCAGCCGTAGCAAAAGAAGCCGAGCGGGATGAGTATTGCACCTGGAATCATAAGGGGGATTCTATATTCTGGAAGTTCAATCCCTCCGTTGCGCCGCTTAAGCCTAGCATATATCTATGCTCCAAGTAGTATTAGCCGAGTGGGAATATAAACAATATTTGGGGCAAAAGAAAACCCAAACGTAGTTACATAGTCATTTATAGGAGCACAGATCTGTGTGGCCAGACAGAACCCAAGTGCAAGAGATATATAATTCAGTCCTGCAATGTCCGCTCTTTGGCCATATATATCTTCCCAGACTAATGGAAACGTTGATAGGGCTAGATACATCAACCCGTAGACATACGCTGTGTATAGTGCGAGCACTTGGATGATGGGCTGCGTACACAAGAGCTTTGTTGGTCGAATAAGAGCTTGTAGTAAAATATGGTAAACGCTTTTATTTCGCTCTTCGAATTTCGTGTGCAACCGCGGATTCCCCGTGCTTTTTCTCAGTTTTGCTGCCTTGTTATGAAGAATCTTGGGACCGTACGTCTCTGGGAGAGCAAAGATCCCTATAAATTGGATCAGGGCACTCAGGATAGAAGTAGCATAAAACATCCATTTCCACGTGGTATGCTGGACGATAAATGCCCCGATTATGGGGCCCACCGCGGGACCCATAAGAGGAAATATATAATAGAAGCCCAGAGACTTTCCGCGTTCGTGAGCTTTCCAGCAGTCGGCCAAAATGCCTCCGCCGATGGACGGGGCGCTCCCACCAACTCCAGCTAAAAAGCTGGAATATGGGCACAGGTGAGTATGGAGTTCGTGACGGGTCGCGTGCTCAAGATGCAGGGAAATTTCTTACCGGAAGATCAGCAGCTGGGTGCTTGTCTTGCTGAATGCGCACGCCAGATTGAACACGAGATATGTTAGGCAAGTGATGTGAAGCACCGGGCGACGACCATACACTTCTGATAGCGGACTGATCACAAGTGGACCCAAGGCCGAAGCAAGCACAAATATTGACAGGACCATTTGGGTTTCAAAATCAGTTTTGATTACAAAATCCGACCTGATCACGCCGAACGCTGGTGCCACCATCGACGACGATATGGGAGACACAAACATAAACAACGAATTGAGAACCGTGATGCTCCAGCGTTTGGTAAGCGTCCAGTTTTTTGGGTTACTGGGATCGTTTGGTCCCTCCCAGACTACCTTATTAGCTGTCAGCATGGAACAAGGTACAAAACTGCGCCTTCGATACAGAAGCTGTCAAGCCATACCAGATCTGGATCACTCCGAGTCCCATCGGATTCCGTTTTGAAAGTAACCGGGGTTAAGGCTTCGGAATCTCCCGTTGACTTGGGCATGATGTGTATTGTTCAAGCTTGCTCTGCTATTGCCTCAGAGAATTGTGGGCTGGTGGTTAAGATAAGAAGTAAAGAGCAATCACTCTAGGCTCTAAGTAGATATCTTCTGTTCGTGGTCCATCCATAGCACCGCTTGGCTGAACGCGTTGTCGGGATTTGTGGGCAGTGATGCAGCCTCCAGCGATGTCTCGGAATGAGAACAAACCATATCCAGTAGAAGGTCGCTAGGGATTCCGATGGCGTCTATTTTCACACCCATCTAAACTCAATTAGGGCCCGGCCCGTCATTATTGGCGGATGCTTTGCCTGGACAAAGCTGCTCTGAAGTCCGCAGACAGCGCACATTATGTTTTTGGTCCAGCAATCGCTCCGAGCCCCTCGCTCTAGGCAATGTCATTGTGGCTCAAAAAGACGTCGGTGTCGCCTTTAATGTAAGCAACGTTGGACAGACAAGGGTCTTTGACGAAAAGCATTTACACAGTATAAGTACATATGTACATAAACATAACGTTGAGAGTTCCGAGTCGCGATCCAAATCTTCGCGCCAAACGAGCCTCAGGATTCAGGAGCCGAAACCCCATCAATTTTCCCCGCGCCCTCCAAGCTCCACCCACTTCAGCTCATCGGCAGCGCTTGTCTGCTCAACCTCGACCTCAATGCCTCCACCACAACTTATCCACATTCTGGGCATCGGGAATTTGGGAAAACTAGTCGCGCATTCCCTTCGGAAAAGCCACCCGAAGACTCCAATCACACTTCTTTTCCATCGTCCGGCCCTCGTAGAGGAATGGAACAAAGCCGGTCAATGCATAGAACTCGTGCGCGATGGTGTATCTGACCGGCAAAGCGGATTTACTTATGAATCTGTGTCTGAAGGGAAATCACAACTGCAGGATGCCGTGATTCGAAACCTTGTCGTGGCCACGAAATCGTATGCCACAGCCAATGCACTTCAGTCTTTAAGAGGACGACTGATACCGTCTTCGACACTACTCTTCCTCCAGAATGGTATAGGTATGGGAAAATCTTCTATATGCAGAGAGAAACATGAGTCTTACATATGTGATATTTTCTATCTAGGAACGATCGACGAGGTGAATTCGTCTCTTTTCAACCAGCCATCTTCTCGACCGAACTACCTCGCTGGCATCGTCAACCATGGAGTGTACACAACGTCCCCGTTCTCTGCCGTACATGCCGGTTTTGCAAATACAATCTTAGGGCCTGTTGTGGGCCTACCTGCAGAGGTGCAGACTCCAAAGCAGAAAGAAGAAATGGCATTTCTGACACAACAAATTCTTGACGCTCCCAACCTCGCAACCTCTCTCGTATCGCCCGCAGAACTCCTCTACACGCAACTCCAAAAACTTGCAGTCAATGCAACCATCAACCCATTGACTGTTATTTTTGACTGTTTCAACGGCGAGCTTTTCCAAAGCACAGAGATTCGAAAACTCATGGTGCCTCTTGTACACGAACTATCTACTGTCATTCGTGGCATAATTGCATCGGGACAAGGGGTAAATCATGCCATTGAGCCAAAGCTTTCCGATAGATTCTCGCCGGAAAACCTAGACCGCATTATATGTGATGTTGGAGCGAAGACAAGCAAAAACAAAAGTTCTATGCGCCAGGATGTACTAGGCGGCCGGAAAACCGAAATCGACTATATCAATGGGTACATCGTTGCCCGCGCCACGGAGTACGGCATGGAGTGCCCGTTAAATGCGAAACTCGTGGACCTCGTGAAGAATAAGACTTTAGTGCCTAAGGACGACATCCAGAAAGTATTTGGGATTGTAGATTGAAAATTCACTTCACCCTGGACTCGCATCTCCATTGTATGAACAGATACTGCCACTTTCTCTTTGAAGGTACGTGTTTAGACCAGCATTTGATACCCGCTCGGTTTGAAACTTCTTCGTTTCTGCTGCATTGGCATATTAATGCGCGGCGCGATACGTGAGAAGTCCGGCACCATATCCTGTTCCACGAGGGGTTGAAACCAGGATGGAAACTTGATTGGGGGTTTCACTTTCTCATCTTGCTATTTTGGGGGACTAGGAACAATCTTATGGCATTGGATACACTACCTCTTCTTCTCTCCAATTTGTTGCTTAGACGTCTTACCTATCTCTTCGCAGAGGGATAGTGTCGTGCTGTGAATTTGCTAAGTTTTTATTTTGGAGATACTTGTCCCTACGATTATAACCTATATTTCAAAAGAAACCCTCGAGATTTATATGTTCATAGACAACATAGGTGCCATGAGAGGCGAGCCAGAGAATTTTGAATAATATGAAGCGAAATGGCACGATCCACAAAATTTATCCTACGAAAAATCTGACAAAGGAATCGACTCCTCAAAGTCTAGCCCACGTTTAATGACAGCAACCTCGTCCATGCGGACGAACAATATGTCTCCCTTGCTAGTAACAGCCATCCTTAAAACGCGCTGTTGACTCTGCCAATCTGAAGGGATGGGAAAGTGGCGGCTGTATGATTTGCACTCGGTTTGGCCAACATCAAGGGAACACACCCACCGGTGTTTATTCACGAAGATGATTTTGGATCCGCGAGCGCCTATGAGGTGTATCACTTCTTCTTTACCAAGGCCATGGAGACCGGGAAGAGGGCCGAAACCGATAATTTCGTCGTTGCCAAAAGCATCGCTCTTAAGTAAAAGGATTTGGCTAGCGGAACGTTGGGCATATAGTTCAGCGACTTCTACCGCAACCAGTCGATTGTCGGAGAATGCGAGTGCCTTTTTGACTCGTTGGCAATGATCGAGAAGTAAGCCATCTGGGAGCTGGAGGCGATCGCTGGAGATGACTATACTCGAGGTCTTCCAATCTACAACACTTGCTGCGTCTGGAGATAAGAGGATACGATGATCATCATGTGTCGGGTGATTGATCCAAAGGGAAGACGTATTGTGTGTTGACCGCTTGTTACGCACCTGAGCGTTATCCACGACATTCCAAACCGTGGTTGACTCAGCAGTTGTCACAAGAAGCAACTCGTTTGTAGGGTCGAGAAGAATACCCAGAATAGCAGAGTTTGCACAGGCATCCACCAATTTTGCAGATAACACCCATCCGGTTTCACGGTCTGGCTTCAAAGCGCACACTATGAACCTGCCAGCTGTATCCGAAGTCGCGATTATACTTTCCCTAGATCCCCAATCCATGGAGGTTAGGGAAATGCGGTGTGTATGTCGATATAGCATTCTTCTTTGTGTTCCTGTCTCGGTATCATAAACACACACCGTGCCATCGGATTTGCCGACGAAGAAGTGATTCCCCGAGGCATCTGGTGTAATGTTGGTAATTTCAAGCTCCCCATCGGATATACCTTTAATCACTGGCTCAAGGGGCGCAGCATCAGTGGAACCTTCATCTTTTCGGGAAAGGCCAGACAATACAGAGGGTTCCCAGACGTTACACTGGGTTCCCCGAACATCCAAGACGCATTGATTATCCGTGCTGAAGGCAAGGCATCGAATTCCATATGCAATCGCATTGACCTGGTAGAGAACTTGAAGTGTTTCAAATTCCAGAAGCTGTACTGCCCCAGCAGAGTTGCCAGTTGCTAAAATTTGCCCATCAGGGCTACAGGCAACAACCAGTGCATTCGCCTCAAGGAGCTTCAATAGCTTCAGATCTTCATAGTCGAAAAGGCACAAATCTCCATCTTCATAGGCTACTGCAAGGAGGGGGATCTCTTCGTTTGTGTTAAAGACCAAGGACGCAGGTGAAGTATTTGTCCCTAAAGCCAAAACCGCTGGATCGCTTTCTCTTCCAATCAGGCCATGGAGATCATCCTCCTCCATGTCATACAAGCAGATTGGGCGACCGCGATAGACAACTGCGATCAACGATTCATCTGGACTGAACGCCGCACCCAATGGAGGACGTCGAAAGTCGCCTTCGTCGTAGAAAGGAACGCTCTCAGTCCAGTTGGTCTTGTCTACCTCTCCGCCAGATTGCAAACTCCACGTGTGTACGCTATGCTCTCTAGTCGCAGCCATAATAGCTTTATCTTTGTCGCAAATCGCAAGGGCGAGAATATCATGGGGAGTGATGAAGTCCCACATAATATGTCCGCTCTCGATATCCCAAACTCGAATATCTCTCCTACCAGCCGAAACCAGTTTGGCGCTTGAGCTGTCGAATCGCAGGTGCCGTACAGGACCCCCATGCTCCAACACCTTCCACTCTTGGCATGTCGTGTTATGATATAGGGAGACATTCCCCTGAGAGTAACCAATAGCAAAAAAGACTTCTCCGCAGGCCACGGAGTACGCCTGCTTGCTGTGTGAGTCTATACTTGCCAGGCGGTCGTCCCACCCTGTATCGGAAAGCCCTTTCACTACAATGCCTTTGGAATATGACCCACAGCTTGACGCTATAGCAGACGAAGCAGGGCACAACGGCGGGATGAGCCAGTAAATAGCAGAAGGTGACGCGAGGAGGTTTATCCCAAACTTAGTGACCAACCTATGCAGATCTACTACCCAAGATTCGACAATGTAGACAAACTCACCCAGAGGAGAAGAGCTGGATATGTGCCTTTGAAGGTACGTCTTTATCGAATTCGCGGTCCGCGTGAGAACGGAAAGGTTTCTAGTCGAAGCGACATACTCAATCCACGACAAGACGTTGCTCTGCAGGAAATTCTGAAGAAGAACGCTGAGAATGCCATTCTTGGAGGTCGTCTGACGTACGTGTTCTGCAAATGAGGAGCAAGCGTAAGAGATGAATGGGGAACGTTGGGTCTGGCGAAACTGCACCCTCTTCGCCTTGCGTGCGCGGGGTGGCTTCATCTCATCCGAACAGAGATATCGCAAGCAAATTTCGGCCAGCCGCAAATGGCCAGCCTTCTCGACAATACCAAATTCCGACTCCAATTTACGATCGACCAAGAATGACCGCGCCGTTAAATGAACCATCAAAACTCTGCCTGTATGGTCCACGTGCACGAGCTGAGCGCAGAGCGATGCAATTGCAGACTCGAGGTCACGCACATCGTCCTCGAGTTCGAACTTCAAGGCCACCCGGAGTTCTTGCAACGTTAGTGGTCTCACTGCACAGACAGTCCATATAAGTATGGCTCGTGCAAGATCCCTTGCATCCTTCGGTTTCGAAGATATTTGACTTAGTGCCCTGGAATAGAGGGGCTCCATGTTCTGAGGCACTTCCTCTAGGACCCGCTCAACTTGGCTTACAGTCCATGCCGATGCTAGCTCTTGTAAAACTAATCGGACCCATAAAAAGCACCCTCCACTCTTTTCCATGATACGCATGAGAAACCGATCCCGTTCAGTGTCACTACCAACATGGAGCTTTGAGCGATTGCTCTCTAGGTATAGGGCTATGTCTGCCCGAGTATCCTCGAAAGATATTTCCTCAGCGGTTACCGCTATGCCATTGGCGCTACCTTGCAGGTCAACGAACTTCTGCACGATCTCGGATGTCTTCCGGCTAGTGAAGAAAAACTTTATGGGAACGTTCTGCTCTAGAGATGATATCATTGGAAACAAAGCATCGAAATCCGAGCATTCATCCAGCGCGTCTATGATCCAATGCTGAGTCTGGAATGAGTTGACGAGGGATATGATCGGGACAACAAGTTTACGCCAAACTGCTTTTGCATCGTCCTTGTCGTATCGATCGCCTCTCTCTATCATGGACAGGAGCTTTTGGCGAGCAGCGAGGCTAGTAAGACCCATTTGAAGTATAATCGACCGCAGAAGGCTACTGACGCTTGATTTTTCCTTGTCGCCATGCCGGAAGAAATAATAGCTACAGTCCAGGTTTAGGCTAGACAGAGTATTGATGACATATCCTGACAGAACGGATTTCCCGGTTGCGGGCTTCGCGGAAACCCAATAAACCCTACGAGCAGGGGCAGAATCGGAATTGGCCCATTCCTGAAAATTCTCCCGTTCGCCAAACCACTCGCATGAGCCCGCTATTCTGGATTCTTCCAAGTCCTTTAGATCATCGTCTGGTCTGCCAGGTAGCCCAAGATAGCTCTCGATCTGCTGGATTTCCCTCCAGGTCTTTTGGGAATTGACGGACGATTCTGAAGATAGTTAGCCAGTTTAGCTGGTTCTGAACGGTACTATGTGTTGACATACCCTGTCTCATGATCGATCCACTAATGGATTCCAGTGCATTGCGGAGCACAATGTAATTTGGGTCGGACGGGGACTCGAATTTACAAACATGGCGGTGATCGGCATTTAGCACCGCTGAACGTTCTCCCGGATAGCCCATTATGGCGGAATCACGAGGAACTATGATCTCCGAACGAATGCGCAAGTTTGTCTGTTGTGACTCATAGAAGGAATAGAGTATCAGGTCTTGCGCATAGTGCCTGAAGGACTCGTTTAATAGAGCGAGCATCTCGCTGGACCGTTCCAAGTTGGTAATGTACGCACGGGAGTCATGAGATGTGGATGCGCGCAGGATGCTATTTAAAATAGAGGCCAAATTGGAACCCCTGTGTGGTGTAGCAATAAACACCATGGCTTCGATTCGCTTTGCAAGGTCTGCACAAGATGGATCCTGGCGAGCGAGTATGTATGCCTAACCAGCAAAATCCGGTAAGCTAATTCCTTCTTTGGGGATAGACGTGGCCTACCTGTTTAATCAACAAGCCACCCATGCTGTGCGCGACGAAGATTACTCGGTTCTTAGGACGTTCAATTAGACACTACGGTTATACATATGATTGGGATAGGATAGGAAACGTACTGTTCTGCTCTCCCTTATAGATGGGGAATTACGCAGACTTTCCAGCAGGGATTGGCCGAAATCATGAATATTCAACGTGGAAGATCCTTTTCTTGCCATCCAGTCCGCATCGTATCCAAACGAATGGAAACGTGCATTACGGAACGCGGGCTCTCGTGGAAGCCATTCTTTAGGCCAAAAAAGACTTGGGTCTTCTGTAAGACACCAAGTCTTGGTACTTCCGCCGCCCAAGCCATGGACAAAGACAAAGTCGATAAGAGGATCTGAAGGAGAATGAAGTAAATTTAGCCCTAACTGACCCTTGATATCGATAATCGACAGGTCGGTAGATTTTCGTCTGCTGGAAAGAACACGCTCCAAAAAACGCGGTGAGCTGCTCCGTGAAGATCTAAAGGTAGACGACGACTGGCTTAAAGATAGCATCCGCTGTCAAAACTGTTAGAAACGGCTTTTACAGCTACCGCAACATGTCAATCATACCTGGCTTGGCTCTGCTGTGTTGTCGATGGTCGTCTGCCAGTCGGAAAACGACATCTCGGCTCCTCATTCCTAGAGATTGCTGTATCCAAGTGGGGCCGTGACAAGCGCCAGGTGAGAAGGGTCACCACTCAGGGGTTAAAATCACCAAGTCCCAAGAACAGAAGGTCAGACTAAAGTCATTCAGCACAGTTTCAACCAAAGCAATGAGGGCAAGGCGTTGACTACTTTATATGGACACAAAACCTGGGAGTTATGCAAGCCATAAATACAGCACTAACAGTTTCTCACAAATTCTTAACACTTGCAGGCCAGTTTTTTACAGTAATATAACAGTAAGTTTGTATCTTTCTTTCCAACAAGGCTGGTACAGTGGACTAAATCGACAAAGCTCCCAAAATTCAATGAGTATTGAAAAACACTAGTAATCTCAAATGCCACACACTGACTTTTATGACTAAACAATATATACAAATAGAGTAAAATAAACAAGAATTTTTATTTAATATCAAAATAAAAGACTAAAAACAGATAATAAAATAGATAATAAAATAAAAAATAAAATAAAAAATAAAATAAAGTCTATAATAATTTTTACAGATCTCTAGCTATTATTATATAAAAATACTGGACAAGTTTCATATTCTTTATTTAAATAGTGATATATTTTACATGGATTGCACAGAAATTGATTATTTAAAAATAAGATTAATATATTAATTGCTATAAATTTAAGTGTTATTTATTTTTAAAAAGATTAATTAGATAGAATTCAATTATTTTTTAAAGAGTTTTAAAAGCAGAGGCCTGAATCTGATTTACAGTATTAAATCTCTCTGCTATAATCTTATAGATAATATATTAAAAGAAAAGCTCATAAATAAAGAGTTTAATAAATTTCTGATAGTACTGTTACTCATTGAATTTTGGGAGCTTTGTCAATTTAGTCTGCCATAGCTGGTGGGGCAGGTGGCTCTGGTGACCTGTGAGTGGTTCCTCCCGTCACACCAACCTTAACCCAAACAACTCTATCTAGACAACCATCGCGAACCTCTTGCATTGCTAAAGCATCATGATATCCTTTTACTAGAATCTCAGGGGACTGTTTGTCCAGGGCAATCTTGATGATTTTTTGTCCTGCATTTGTTGCCAAAGTCAAGTGAAGCAGAGAAACACCCAGCCTTGCCCTGTGTGACTGGTTACAGTGTGTCAGGGATGCTCAGACTTATCCAATCATCTGTCCCATTCGACCATTGCACGGCTGGTTCACACCACTAAATTAGCATGATGCAGTTATGTTTATAACCTGCCAATTATAGCAGCGTGACCCCTCATTAATGGGCACTATAACAAATCGCCTGAGGCGCTTACCCGATCCCCAAGCGTCCGATGGATGTTTGGTTACGAGGATGCGACTGCGCATCCTTGCTACAATCTGGATATCGAAATTGCAGTCGACACCCTTGACCATTAGGGACCTGTGAAACCTCTCTCAATAACCCCGCATTTCTCAGTCCATAAGTGCCAGCGCTTATTCTCAGCTGCTTCGATGTCTTGCTATGGACCTCTATGTCTGCGGAGCGCTATATACGTTTCTATATTACTCTCGGAGGCCTGAGCTTAAAAAAATTCAATCAATCCGGTTACGAATTATCATCACGTTGAAAGATGCCAGATGTGGCCGAAGCAAGCGACGGGTACATCCCCCCACCGCGAACTGGTCCAAGCCCGTTCAGCGATGTAGACCTAAACGTGGTTGCCAGTACGATTGCTCCCTCAACCAATAGCAAAATTGTGAAATCTTACTGTTTTGGATAGAGTTACCAAAGGGCTGTCGAGTTACGGGCATCACCTCCCATGGCTCTAGCTTTTGGACGCAAACGGCGCACCTTCAAACCGTTTTGGCAGACGGGACGTCAAAATCGTTCTTCCTTAAGGTCGCTTTAGACGAGAAAGGTCGCCGAATGCTACATGGTGAGTTTGAGAGTATGTCTGCACTGTATGCTACGGTGCCGGATTTTGTACCAAAGCCACATGCCTGGGGGACGTACAAGAAATTTGACTACATGCATTTCTTTCTCTGCGACTTCCAGTGCGTATCCCATGAGCGGTCCCATGTTCACTAGGCAACCAGACTGACGATCTACAGCGACATGATTGAAGAGCTCCCGGACACGGTAAGCTTCACGACAAGGGTTGCCGGATTGCATAAAGCTTCGCTTGCTCGTTCGCCGGGAAAATTCGGCTTTCCAATTACCACCTATATGGGTCCATTGCCACAGGACAACACATGGTGTGATACCTGGGAGGAATATTTCAAGCGTGGGATGATAAGAATGCTCGACCTTGAGAGGGGCATACAGGGACCAAGCAGAGAGCTAGAGAAACTGACTGCACAGCTTTACGAAAAGGTAATTCCCCGGTTGCTCAGGCCACTCACTGTCCTCAAGTCGATCAAACCCGTCTTAATACATGGCGACTTGTGGTATGGAAACTGCTGTACGGACAGCGTTACTGGGCAGCCAATTATATTTGATGCCTGTGTCTTCTGGGCCCATAACGAATGTAAGGACTGCACTTTTCGTCTGAATCCTCACTGCAAACAGTTTACAGAAACCTACTTGAATCTTTATTATGCATCTTTCACGGAACCCCTATGGTGGCTACCGGACTATATTAAGCTCACAATCGCAGATGAGGTCGGTACTTGGCGAGCTTTGCGCTATAGATTCGGGAAGGTGTACATCAACGCATACAGGGAATGCTTCCCGGCATCTGCCCCCGCGGAAGACTTCGAAGATCGAAACGCGCTGTATTCCATGTATGCCCCCCAATAGTCTTTCTGATGCCCTAAGCAGACAGTGTTTCTCACGTTGTCTCACAGTCGATATGATATACACTCGTCGGCAGCCTACTCCACCTCGAAACGGTTTAGACAGGAGTATGTGTATGCTAGATCCGACTTCGCGACTGACATGCTGACTGATATACCAGTTTCATGAGGACAATGAAATATCTCGTGGACAAGTATCCCGATGGATATGAAGGATGGGTGAAAGAATACGGCATATCTGAAGAACCGACGCCAGTCAAAACTGAGGTTGTCGTTGACGTGGATGAAGTCATCATGGATGGTACTTGTAGTGGTGATGAGATCGACGAGACAGCCCGTAATACGGCGTCCGTTAGCAACATACTTGTCGTTGGCGTGGATGAAGTCGTCGTGGATGAAACTGCCATTGGTGAGAGCAGCAGCGATGGTACTTCTCGTGTTGATGGGATTGACGAAACAGCCCGTAATACGGCGCCCGTTAGCAACATACCCACTAGCGACGTCGTGGTTGACGAAGCTGCTCTAAATGAGACTCCTATTCTCAACCCTCCAGAAACAATGGATCCACCTGTTGAAATTCCCGCTCCCAATAGCTCCGCTGATACCGAGGTTAATGAGGTCCAAATCATCGACAACTTCAACGATAAGTGCATACTGGAGGAAGGAATCCCTGACAAGTCGGTTTCCACTGTTGTGACGGAAGTCTCACAGCCTTTGTCTCCTAGACAAGAGCCCGAACCCTGATTGGATGACTTATGGAGCTGGGGTAATGGATACGATCGCGTTTACTATGTATCAATTTCGGAATTTGTACTGGTAGTCAATGTCTAGGAAATAATTGTGCTTTCCCAGAGTACTTGTGCAGCAAACCCCCATGCTACAAACATCGCTTCAACCGTAATGGAAAAAAAAGCAAAGTGGGTAGCTCAGTAAATGAATTAAACAGGTGCCAAGATGAAAACTGAAGATGCAAACTGTCGAAATAATGTTGAAATAAACAAACCCAAAGTGGCCCATCTATGATGAATTCGAAACCACTGCCCTGGCCCTTGCTCGCTCTTCCGCCGACAGACGATCAACCGCATCCATCTCACCCTTGGAAAGCTCATCCCACTCCTCCTCATCCATCCCCATAACCATAACAATCTGAACGCACCTAGCAAACACTTCACGGTGCCGATACCGCCCGCCGCCGCCAGCCGCACCATCGCCGCCAGCGCTTTCCCCTACATCAACAGCTGCGTTGACTACACCAGTAATATCGCGCTCTAAGCGCGTGGCTCCCAGGGCATTAACTCTACCATGGTAGGACCAGATACGTTTCTCGAGCAGTCGTGCAATGGCTGCTACTGTCAAGTTATGTAGCCGGTCAAAGGCGCGCTGGGTCAGGATGCGCGAGATGGGTACCAAGAGATCGGCCCATGCATGTACGAATCGCCGCCGCACTATTCCCTGCCCACTGACGCCATCTGGTAATATCCCATCTGCTCCGCCATCAAGGTGGTCGTCCAGACCTTCAAGGCCACCATCTCCGTCATCGTCACCGCCATCACGAGGCTGGTATTCAATATCACGGAATGAATCTGCGAGTATGGGCCGCAGGCGGTTCTTAATGATGTTGTTGAATACCACTTGGATGCCATCACCAATCAGGTCTTGTGCTTTAGACTCAAACGACGAGGCGCATGAACGAAGCGCGCTTGCCACAGCCTCTGCATCATCACTGAGGGGGAAAAGTGTTTCCAGCGGAGATTGATCCCTGACTTCTTCAGCGGGGCTGGGAGCGGAAGCTATGCTCGCTGATCCCATGTGGCTTTTCACAATTCTTTGAACGTAATCGACTGCAACATCAAGATTGTTAATAAGCACCAAGAATGCGATGACGGTGGCTTCTGGAGGAGAGCCTCCTGCGGTTGCTTTGGGATAGCTTTCATCTCGCATTTTCCGTTGGATCATGCCAATGAAATCGGATCCAAGCACGCGAGCAAGGGTTGGCACCACATTGGTGACAACAGGCCGTTGGGCCGTCGCTAAGGACTGCTGGAGGACCTTGTTGACTATATACATAATGTCATCCACTGCCGAGGTTATGTACGGTGGATTTGATCTCAGCGGTCGGTGTCGGTTGAGTGTTAGATCAAAAGGCGGCTCGTCAAGTTGGAACGCCTTCTCCACCGACCGACGCAGGAAGAACGCCGTCATTGAGTTGAACGGAGTGATAAGCCGATCATTGACCTTCTGAGCAAGAGAGGAGTTGACCAAAAAGTTTGGCAACTCAAAGGCGTCTTCTTTAGAATCCTCATCCTGATTTTCCTCTTAGCAAAAAAGCTCTGAACAATAAAGTCAAAAGACAGCATACCTTGCATTTATCAGCCAAGAATCGGCTATATAAAGACCACCTTCCCAGCATTACGGACATCTCAGTGAGGAGACCGTCAATCTCTTTCATATCAACACCTTCATCCTCACTGGTACGCTGCGCAACCGCATCATGATGAGCAGGGGAATTCGATCGCGGTGTCCCTGCCCCACGCGGTGCTGAGAGAAAGCTCTGGACCAAAAATGTGAAAGCATATGATTTAATATCCGTCAATTTGCGGTCAACATGGCGCTCATCCCCCCATGACTCCATGATAATGCCGCCTTGAACATCCGCTTCCACCTGTAGCCGCTCCACAACGCGAGTCATTTTGCCGACGCCGTAATGTCGCTCCACCAAAGGACCATGCCCATCAACAATCTGAGCAATATGCTCAAATAGTTTAGTTAACGCATTGGCATAGAAGAATCCATCTTTAGCTTGTGAACCACCGGTTCCAGCGTTGAGATTCGCACGTGCTCGCGATGCTACTCCCTGGCATACGTATCGTCCATAAATATCCAAGCCCACAGCGGATCTGCCAATGAGCGGGAAAAGCTTGAAGAACCGTGTGATTTTTGCGCCATCGCTATCCTTGACAGCATGGTCGAACTCGCGCAAGAATAATTGGCAGAGGGACTCTGCAGCGTGCTCTAATGTAACGCTGGGCGGATCGGGAACTTCAGCGGTTGGTACAATCTCCGTAGCAAATGTACCATTAACAACCTCTGCTGGAACTTTGGAGGCTCGGTGCATGAAGTTGGCCGCCATTTCCCAATCTTGCGACGCACCCATGGATCCCGCAACACCGAGGACACATGCTTTTAATTCAACCACTTGTTCGACCACGTCCAACGTAGCTTTGACCCGCGACTGCTCGAGATCAAGACGCTTGACCGCGCTGGAAATGCGATGGGAGGTATCTGCAGCGTCGGAGAGCATGCCATGACTGACAGTTCTGGTGGTGGCGGCTTGCGTGCCCAAGTGGGCGCGAAGGAGATCGAGGCGGCCGAGCTCTCTCGAGAGGTCCTTTTGGGAGGCGAGGAGGGCGTCGAGTCGAGCGGTCACTACGGCCTCACGGTCATGGAGAAGGGACAGGGTGGCTTTAATGTCTGCGACGGAGCTGGCATTGAATATATCTGGTTGGGGCGCTTCACCGCCTGGGTCTGCGGTGTGGGTTTGATCACCATTGGCGTTGTTAGAAGGTGGCTCAGTGGCCTTTTGCTTATTATTTCTCGATAGTTCTGCTTCGTTGTGAGCGGCTGGCTTTGTATAGCCGTTCAGGGAGGCGGCCATTTTTTAGAGCTAAATGGGAAATAAATGGAACCTCCCCTTTAAAATGACATAAAAGCCCTGTGATATGAGGGCAACACATGGGTTCAAGTAAGAGTCCCCTTCCCTTGCTGCTGCTTGTTGTTGATGATGTTTCGGGGCGAAGTGCGGCTGTTAAGGCGCTTGCGTATGTCTTTTAAGTTATTTACCTAACCAACTGACACCTGGACATTTAGCGCTGATTAGCCGCAATGTGATTGTGAATGACTGTACAATACTATCATTGCTCTCCAAATTTTGTTCTTTCCACAGAGCATTCAAGTTAGTCTCCCTACATTGTTGTTTCTATTTGCCTTTACTTTAGTTTTGATAGAGTACGAAGCTTCGTCTTCTAGCCTGGCCGCCCAAATTTAGCCGCGTCTCGAAAGCTCTCCGCGCCTCGTCCCTCTCTCCCTTCCCCGCCCACCAGAATTCGAAGATAGACTTTTTGCGGTTCGTTTCCGCTTTCCTCGCAGGAAGTCGTCACCATAGGTCGCCGTCACAAACCAAGGCATCAGAAGCCCCATTTACGTCCCCCTCGGTTCAAAATGGGCAACGATAATTCAGCCATGATCGACGACGGTACCCCGCCAAAGACGCTCGAGAGTCGCTCTGTGGAGGGGATTGCAAAATACATAAAAGAAAAGGATGTCAAGAGCATTGTGGTTTTGGTACGAACGCCCTAGACTCCCTTTTAGGCCTTCCTTACTACCCATTAAGACAAGAGCCAGCTAACGGGTTGACCATTGCTCGCATTAGACTGGAGCCGGGATCAGTACGTCCGCAGGTATACCAGACTTTCGCTCTCCAGATACTGGCCTCTATGCCAATCTGGCCAAACTGAAGCTCCCGAACCCCGAAGCTGTATTCGACATATCCTTCTTCCGCAAGAACCCCCATCCTTTCTATGCCTTGGCCAGGGAGATGTTCCCCGGGCGACACCGACCGACAATAACGCATTGCTTCATCAAACTGCTCTACGATAAGGGGAGACTACTGAAACTATTTACGCAGAATATCGACTGTCTAGAACGAGAGGCAGGGCTACCAGGAGAGATGATTGTGGAGGCCCATGGAAGCTTCGCGTCACATAGCTGCATTGAGTGCAAAACGGAATATTCGGACGAGCTAATGCGGAAGGCCCTGGAAGCTAATGATATACCGCTCTGCCCAGAATGTATGGGGCTGGTTAAGCCGAATATTGTATTCTTTGGAGAATCGCTACCACGGGGCTTCTTTGTGAACCGTACGCTCACGGCCGCTGCGGATCTATGTATCATCATGGGTACTAGCCTGACGGTTCAGCCGTTTGCAAGCTTACCTGGTCTGTGCGCCGAGGGCACGCCTCGACTTCTGATCAACCTGACTCGTGCTGGTGGACTGGGATCCCGGCCAGACGATGTGCTCATGCTGAGCGAGTGCGACAAGGGTGTAATGGAGCTTGCCGAAGCTTTGGGTTGGCTGGAAGACCTCCAGGAGCTGTGGGCACGCGTCAATCCAGAGAAGGCAAATGCAATGGCCAAATCGAACGAAGGGCTTCCGAAAACTCGGGATGAACAGCTGCACGATAAAGTTAATCGCCTGACAGATGAGGTCGAGCACACTCTACAGACTGCTCGAAGAATTCAAGACCTAGTTAATTCCGAGTTAGAGCTCAAGCACGACAAGGAACAGACGACGGAAGGACAACGCACTTCCGAAGCAGCCACAACAATGGACGGAGAAGCAACACGGCCAAACAAAAATACGCACCTTGATGCGCTCCCGACTCAACTAGAGGTCCAAGACAAGGCCGATACTACACTAGAGCATGTGTTTCCTCACCTAAAATTAGAAGACGCAGCGCCTGGGAAGAAGTCGTCGTTATAAAGGGGATTTTACAAGGGCAACAGGCATAAGGCGACTGTGAACGAAGAGTAGTAGCAAAAGTAACGACGTTTATGACACGGCGTAGGGATGGCTCGGTTTGGATTTCGGAGTATCTAGATCATGTTCGGTTAATGTAAGATCAAGGGAGATGGAGGCATATCCTCCAATAAGATGATTTCATGAAGACAAATATGGGGGTGTTTTTCTCCTTTATCTGCCATATCAATTCAGAGAGCTGTGTTCCTATAGTTATATCCAACCATAATGATAGTATATGTATCCATCAACTGTTAGCTTCGGCGCAGATATTGCAACCAGGTCCATTTTGCTCATAGAGCTCATTGTACGTCCCTGCGCCCAGGGAGGATCTAGACACTTCCTTGCAGTGCTAGGGAGATGCTTGGCTGAAATCATCCCTGCTGGTAGCAAAAGGTGCATATTGACAACCCCGCTATTTCGCAAAAAAAGAAAAAAATAAGACATCATAGAAATACTGAGAGTTTGCTTGCAGCTTTCTATTAAAATCCGAATCCCATATCAGGTATAAATCTATCGTCTTATTCATTAATCTTACAAGCTGTGGCAGGCTGACAAAGGCCAGCAAGCTGTGGGTATCTCCACCTGCGATTTGTAACGCCAAACACCGCTGGGCCCAGTTGTGCCCCACGGCCCCAAGGTCCAACCCTCACCGCATCATCAGCGCCGAACTAACTCCTTCAACATAAATACCAGTCCAGACCACCAGCAATTGCCCAATTTTGGACTTCCTTTCTTCTCTACTCCAATTGCCGTTCTGTACATACCCTTATTTTCTTTTATAAGCTGTTTTATCTGTGTACTCACAGCTCACCAAACATGGTTGAAAGTGCTCGTCGGCGGCCATCCCGCAAGGGTAAGTCAATTGCTTCTTTTTTATTTATTTTATTAACCTGGGCCTCGAGGCCGTTATCATTCATTCTCATCTGGTGGAAATGGAAATGAGAATGCAATAGCGTTACCATGAAAGATGACGTGTGACACTAATCGATTGGCACAGGGTCAATGGCCGATATGCCTCAGAATCTGCTCGATCAGATCAAGGAGCTTGAGGAGCTCTTCACAGTTGATCAAGCACGACTTAAGCAGATCGTCAATCACTTTGTTAAGGAGTTGACGAAAGGTGAGTCGCTTTGGAAAGAATACCCAGCCCAGACGCCTTCCAATGCTTACTCTTTTAACCCCCAGGTCTCAGCAAAGAGGGCGGCAACATCGTTAGCGGGCCTCCGTTCCTAATTCGCCTTTGTGGAGTATATCGCTGACGAGATAATCCTGACCGTACGCAGCCAATGAACGTAACCTGGGTCCTGGGCTTCCCAACCGGCGAAGAGAAAGGCTCATACCTCGCCCTCGACATGGGAGGTACCAACCTCCGCGTTTGCGAAGTCGTGCTCTCCGAAGAGAAGGGCGAGTTTGATATTACACAATCGAAATATAGAATACCCGAAGAGCTGAAGACTGGTGGTTCCGATGACATGTGGGAATATATTGCCGATTGCGTGCAGCAGTTCCTTGAATATCATCACGAGGGTGAAACGCTCTCTGAGCTTCCCTTGGGATTTACTTTCTCCTACCCTGCTACGCAAGATTACGTTGATCATGGTATTCTGCAGCGGTGGACTAAGGGATTTGATATCGATGGGGTGGAGGGGGAGGATGTCGTGCCCATGCTAAGTGCTGCTTTGGCCAAAAGGGTACACTCTTCCTACATATCTCCCTCGCATGCCGTTGCAATTATTGGTTTTGGAGCTAAAATTTCTCCTAGAAACTCCCTATCAAAATCGTCGCCTTGATTAACGACACCACCGGAACACTAATTGCTTCCGCATATACCGACACTGATACAAAAATAGGGTGCATCTTCGGAACTGGCGTCAACGCTGCATACATGGAAAATGCAGGCTCCATTCCCAAGATCGAGCACTACAACCTTCCCCCGGACACGCCAGTTGCCATCAACTGCGAATACGGCGCCTTCGATAACGACCACGTCGTCCTCCCCATGACCCCATATGACATCATCATTGACCGAGACTCGCCTCGACCAGGCCAACAGGCCTTCGAGAAGATGACCGCAGGTCTCTATCTCGGCGAAATCTTCCGTCTCGTCCTTCTCGACCTAGTCGACAACAAGAACCAACTCATCTTCCAGAACCAAGATGTAAGCAAGCTGCGGAAGCCATACACGCTCGACTCCTCCTTCCTCTCCGCCATTGAAGAAGACCCCTTTGAAAACCTGTCCGAGACACAAGATCTCTTCGAGCGCACACTAGACATCCGCGTCAACAAGCCGGAACTCGAACTCTGCCGACGTCTCGCCGAGCTAATTGGCACACGTGCTGCTCGGTTGTCGGCATGCGGTGTGGCGGCGATTTGTACGAAGAAGAATATCCGCTCCTGCCATGTTAGCGCCGATGGGTCCGTGTTTACCAAGTACCCGCACTTCAAAGAGCGTGGGGCCAGAGCGCTGAGAGAAATTCTGGACTGGGCGCCTCATGAAGATGACAAGGTCACTATTAACGCTGCAGAGGATGGATCGGGTGTTGGCGCAGCGTTGATTGCAGCATTGACGCTCGAAAGAGCGAAAGCGGGAAATCTAGTTGGAATCAAGCAGAAGCTCTGCTAAAGTGAGCGGCTCAAAGTTTTATGTATGCTGAAAGTATTTTTAGACTAAAAGAAATCCGCTTTTCTCATACATATATATATATATATATGTAATTCCGATATATAAGTGGCATTTGGGAATTGATAAATAATCTACAGCAGATGTCATCTTTTCCACCTACATGCATTTCGAAACTTCAATACCTATGGTGGTTGTTTAGGTAGCGAAGGGGGGCAGGGAAAGGGGCTAGGTACCCAGATGTTCCAACAAGTATGTAACTGAGTACATATTTCACGCCACTCTTCCCCTCTGCGTTGGCCACACAATACAACAATGTCAAAAAGAAGGAAAAAAATCTGTATATATTCAAGAGGACTAGTTTGTAAATATACACCCAGCCACGGCTGTTCGTCTTAACCACAACCACCAATTATTCCTGCCTCTAGCCCTCCTTAACCATGGATTTCCCAAAGGCGGATCTTACCCTGCTCATTCGCAACAGCGAGCATATTCGACGTTGGAGCAATCGCCACCGCAGTGATGCGGCCGAATGGCGTGTTTGAAGTAGGCCAGTTCCTGTACACTGTGCAGGATGGGAGGTGGACTTTTATTTTGGTTAATTGTGTCAGTTCATTCATTTTTTTAGCCGGAAAGAGCGGGTTAAAAAGAAAAAAGGGGGAGTAGATAGGGGGGAAAAGCCATACTCAGTCTCAAAGCATCCCTCTTCCACCGACTTGCCATGACGAGAAGTTGTCCATCGTTCGAAAACACAAGATAGCTCGTCGGCGTGGTTAATTGGTCGAGCATACGTGCTGGTTTGGGGTGTCGCGGAATCCCCGCCTGCAAGTCTTCCTTTTGCTTCTTCTTGCTATTGCTAACCATAGCCCAAGGTCTGCGGTCATATATATTCACGATACCGCTGGAACTGCCGATCGCGACCCAGCGATCGCCGCCGAGTTCGCTTCTGCCGGATTTCCCGCCTAGGCTTAGCACGGTGATGCCGACGGCACCTTCATCCATCCAGCGGGCAATGATGCGCTTCTCGCGCCCGTCCCATTCGTTGACTTCGCCGTTCTTGCCAACTACGCACATTCCTTCCCCGTCGCTCCACCAGGCGAAATCTGCCACACCGCCCGCACTGTCAATGCGAACGTGTGCAATCCATTGGAGAGTGGTGGCGTCCATGATAGTTATTACTCCGCCGCCTTTCTTGGTTGAGCCGACAAACGCGATCCATCTGCCGCAGGGAGAAGGTTTAAAGCGCTCCATGGTCTTTTGTTCTTCTTTGCGGTCCGCTGTGCCATTGACTTTTTCGACTTTACCCGTATCGAGATCCCAGATGTGGAAATACCGCCGGCGGCCAGCAAAGAAAATACGGTTGCCTGTTGGTGAAGAGAAGGCGCTGGTGTGCAGCGGCGTGCGGCGGATGTGGAGTGATGTAAGGAGGGGGTTAGGCGATGCTGAATGGGGAGAGACGTGGTGGAGGAAGAGGGTGGATGCGGGACCAGAGGAAAGAAGTAGGGGATGGTGAGGATGGAATGAGAGTGAATCTATGGATGACTATTGGGGTAAAATAAAGTGTTAGCAAGCAAATATACAACATTTTCAGGAGGGCTTCTGGACACCGATTATAACTTACAGGTTGGTTTCCTCCAACATCTTTCATGCGTTGGATATCCAGAACCTCTTGCCGGAGTTTTCGCTTCCCACCAGCTAATTTGGGTTCATCGCCTCTCGTAAGATCCCCAGCATTCTGAAGCAACCTTGCCAATGGCTGCAGGGACATTTCCTGCTCTTCATCCTCGTCCGTATCCATCTCATCCATGCTTGTTGTAACTTCGTCTCCAGATTCAGATCCCGTCTTCCTCCTCTTGGAGCTTCGGGTACCAGATGTTGTCGCCCATTGCGGTGCGGCCTGCAGACGCTCAAACTGTTTTCGTAACCGCCGTACATATTCCTTTCCACTAACAACGTCTTCCGCCTCAGTCGCCCTTAGTTTCCGTAGTCGAGAATGGCCCGCAAGTGAGACCGTAATTCTCTCGTCGTCACTATCCTCCCAGGCCGCGGCCGGCTCGTGATAGCCATCGAGTTGTGCTTCCTTGCCCGACTGCGCCCCATCGATATCAAGAATCGGTTCAACCGCGTCCGCATTTCCTGCATCCAAAAAGAATAACTAAAAATCCATGTTAGAGTCAGCAGGCTTGCGCAATCTCAACAACGGCTTTCGTCCCCAGAAAGGAAACAATTAGGGGGAAACAATAATGCGACCACGCACATCTGCATCATCAACATCTGCTAAATCCCCCTCCTCGTCCCCACTAATTTCCATATCACTATCTTCCCCGGTACCCTTCCGCCGAACCAGCTCTGTGCTCCCAACTTCATGATCCTTCAACGCGCTATGAAACCCCGCAGTGTCGCCGAAAAGCAGTTTCTCTAGCTTCTCCTCCGTCTCATCTTTGGGCATTGGTTCGTCCTCGCTGTCATAATCATCATCGGATCCACCACCGGTGACATCGTAGTAAAAGTCCAAATTCTTCTCCTTCGACAAGGTACTGGCGGACGGTCTGTCCTTGACAGCAACCCCGCGGGCTTTGTTCTGGGCGCTCATTTTTTTGTTTGGGCGGAAAATTCCAGATCACCACAATTAAGCCCTCTCACAAAAGGCTTCCGAGAAAAACGAGCAAAATATGTGAAGAAAGCGGAAATGAATGGTCGACTGTTCTCGAGGCAGCGAGTTAGCTTTCCAAAAAATTATGTTCTCCAAAAATTACAAAATGACGGTGAACAAACAGTGCAAACATACTATCAAAACCACACCTTTCCCAATACGGGAACCCCTAAATTCCCCCAGACAATGTAACACATCTTGACACCAACGCTACATACTATTTGATCTCGTTTCAAGAACATTCTCAGTCGTCAAAGATTCTTCAGATACAAGCTCCGGCAGTAAAATTGTATTGTCGCATGATGTTCTATTACATAGATAATATACAGCGGCTCAAGGTCGGAAACTGTAGCAGAAATGACATACAAGGGGGGGTATAAGGAGTGCAACGAATGTACCAGCCTCAAGTGTTTGTTGGAGCAAAAAACCACTTCGGCGAGGCTCAAAAAGCACATAGATGTCGCGTGTATAAAACAGGTAATAGCGCGGGCATAGCTCAGAAAAAAAACAAGTCCATCCAATGAACACCGGGCTTTAGGTATTGAAATGAATAGTCATGTATCGAAGAGGGAAAAGCAGCAACAGACAGAACTCCCGCAATGCTCAAAGGGAAATATGTATACTAACTCAAAAAAAGTCATCATTGAAAGATCAAAAGCCAAGTCAAATCATCCACACTTCATGCCATGCCAGCCCCCAAATGTTTCTCATTGTGACTAGGATGAGCTACTCAGGGCGCCATCGATAGATCGTCGGCTGATGTGGTTTCACTCAGAACTTGAGGTATGATTGTTGCTCTTAATGCTACGTGCATCAAAGGACTCCTTAGCAATCGCCTCGTCATCTGATAATATCAGGGATTCGTCATCGGAAGTGTCACCATCGTCGTCCAACCCGGCGAGTAAAGCGCTTCGGTGATGTCTGTCATCACCCATGAGCCCAGCCTCAAAGTCATCATCATCCATTTGCTCATTCTCTGAGATAGGTTTCTTGATGAAGATATCGATGATATAGTACTGGATCGCATTCATGATCAGAGGGAATAGCAGCATGACGAAGAATATCTGTATCGCTGTGTTTCCTTCGGTCCATCGCAAAGCCCAGTCGCCAATCTTCACTACGAATGGCACCAGGTGGATGATGAAGAATGCACAGGTCTTCATGCCTAAAAGCCCAATAAAGTATATTATCGACTGTTTGAACCACCATTTGGCATTTGGTGGGTGGCCATAATTCCCAGATTCTATCGATTCGGGGGGATTTGCGAGTGGGGTATAGCGGGCGGCATAATTAAGAACTCGGAGAATAAGTATGAGGATCGGGATACCAAGAGTCGTCTAATATCGAGAAAAGAGTATATATTAGTCGTAAGGCTCTTCATAGCATCAATATATAGCAGAAAACGCGGGGACTTACATCAATCCCCAGGTTAAGAAGGTAGTAGGAGCAAGGGTTTGGTTGATATGTCGCGGTTACTGGTATCTGACCAGCAGAGAACATGGCCGCGAGCAGGTTTGCTAGATGAAGAAGGCCCGAGCCAAAGACTTGTTTCGACACGTCGAACGCCCATACTTTCACGGGGCGCTGGGGCCTCTCTCGATACCTCTTGTAGACCAGCGAGAGCAACGCGAGAGCGCCCAACGCAGCTTGGACAAGAATAGCAAATGGGCCCAGAAGCTGGCATTCTCCGTTGCCCACATCGCCCGCTTCTTGTGGGGTTGCTGTTCCATTTGTTGCGGCGGGTACGGATGAGACCATGATTGCTGTCGAAGTCGGAAGTATAGAAACGGCGGCCAGGGCGACGCTGGCAACGATGCTGGGATCCACACCCATGGCGAGGGTCAGGAGTGGTATCTGACGAGATGGCCACAATATGGGGTTTTTGGTTCACGCCCCAGAGGACTGCTGCCCCGTTGCATGTGTCAAAGTAAGTTCGGCGCTCTGAAACTCTACGTCACAGAGGTCAGGTGTAGTGAGACAGAAGGTTCTCTTTGGCAAGCAATCTCAGAACACGGCACCTCGCTGGAAAACAGGGATCAACGCCTGGAAATGGAGACCACCCGAAGGAATCCAGCATAATCTCGCAATAAAATCAGGGCATATCTGTTGTTAAGGAATTTCTCAGATTAATAACAGCCCCCAATACAGCAAGCCAAGGCGGTGCATCTACGTTCGTCATGTGATCTGCGTCTAGGCCCCCAGCCAACTTCCTGTTTACGTAATGTGCAACGGCGGCAAGATGCGGCTCACGTGTCCTCGTGTCTCAATCGGAGCTTTTTGGAAATGCGGTTGACCTAGTATCAAAGCCCCGAGAACAACGACGCGGGAGACAAGATTATACTCGCCTGGCCAGAAACGCTAGTTTATATGAACTAGCCACGGCATTGTAATGTGAACACTGATTCGTATAGAACGCATTTGACATCAAGATTAGAAGCCCGTGACATTATATACGGACCCCTATCTGCTGATAATTCTGTCATAAACATAACATACAAGTACGGAGCAGAGACTCCGCCATTTGTTTAAATCGACTAAAAGCACAACAAACGCCGGACCATTCGCCCCAGTAAGAACAAACTGTGTCCAGAGGTCACAAGCTCCACCAATACTAAGCCCCGGGGTCGAGGTATTGCTTCAGCGTTGCACCTCCCAGAACCCACAAAAAGGGAGTTGGAAAAAAGTAAAAATCGGACTTCAAGATGACATAAAACGCTCCGCGCGCGGGGGTCGTCGTTATTCGATGCCGTGTTGTTGCTTGAGTCTTTCTAGATTTTCTTGTCGTGCTGCCAAGTCCTCTTTCGATCTTGCCATCTTCTCTGGCTGGTGATACAGAACTAGATACCAAAGAGTCGTTAGTTAATAGGACCGTAAGGGAGGTTCCCGAGAGTTTAGCAGATCCACCAGTCGCCGCCCAGAAGATGTCAATCCATACTCACCAACGAGGTATCTGTTTTGGAAATTAAAACCATTCAACTTATCGCATGCCTGCTTCGCGTCGACAACGTCTTCGTAGACTACAAACGCGGTTCCTTTCGAGTTTGCCGCAATGCCCTGGCGAATTTGTCTGATACAAAGGCGTATTAGGTTAGCGACATTCAAGGACGTAGCCGGGATGTGTCATGCAGCATGGCTACTTCGCTCCAAACGAACGGGGATGCTCACCGGATAGGGCCGAATTTCCCGAAAAGGTCAAAAAGCTCCTCTGCGGTTACGTTGTAGCTGGGTTCCCCAAGTGATATAATGTCAGTCGTCCATCCCAGATAATCTTTGACGGCGGGGTCGAAACAGCGGGGAACTTCGACAGTTTCTTCGGAATGACTGGCAACGTGCGAATGGTCACATACCTTAGGTTCTTTACGAAGAGGATCCTATCACAAAAAAACATACATGTTAGTGCCACATCCTTAAGGTATGAATAATCCTAGGGTTGAGGGTGTTGAGGATGCAATGGCGTGCGCGGGAGGAGCTTAGAGACGGAAGGCTCTTTCTTTTAGCCCGAGGGAAGGGACCTACCTGTTGGCTTCCGGGGCAAGTTTTGCGCTTCGGCTCATATCTCTCGAAAGGTGTGGTAGGTTTTATGTTTCACCGCTAATGAATGAGCGCGAGATAGAGCAGTTGTGCAGCGAAGAAGAAGTGATCTTCTGGTGAGATGCTTGAGATATAAAGATAGCATTGGATGAACTCTCGCGGACATTCTGGGCAAAGGATCCCATGCCGCAGGGCTCGGCGTCACGTGGTTTAGAGTTGGTGGAGTCGGGCTAATTCCAGGTGGGCCCTGCTGCAGCTTTACTTTCTTGGACGACATCATCCTACAGGACACAGGTGCCCACTGAGTTCAAGTACCATGGGCGCCAGTAAGGCAGTGCTACTCTGCATGCAGCAGCTCTTACATATCCAACATTCAGGATACTAATTAATACCTTTGGTTTCGCGCATGTGGTAGCCTTGATTCGCTCAAACCATATACTATTCCATACAAGTTCATGCTGTAAGGGGCTAGCACCTCACGAGCTCCTATCAAAGAGATAACATCATTGATAGCTTCAACCCTAAACGGAAATAAATTGCATCCAACTTCATACTACTTCCAGACGGCGAGTGTCGATGATCGAACCTGAATTATACACTCTTGCCGCCTTATAAAGCTCCTCGGCACCCTTTCCTCCCACTCTGTCAACTGCTGTCCTAAGGCCAAGCCCAGAAGCAATTCCGTAGCAGCCATCGCGAATCATCTGAGTGATCATACTATTAGGGCAAGGGTTCTGGACGGTGAATGGGCTTCTATCGGAATTGCAAGTTCCAGCACCACTGTGCGATTGCATAATGCCGGGGTTCCGGACCCCATTGTTTGTCGTGGGTGCCCTAACACACCCTCCCCATTCCTGCACAACAATGGCAAGGACAAATCAAGCATCAAGGTGAGTTTCCTTGGCCACGCTTGTAATGGCCTAACAGAGATAGTTTATCTCAGCCTCTAAACTGGCTACTAGCCCCCTTCCAAAGTGGTCCCGATAGCTGTCAGCCGACAGGAGGATCGCATTATAGATTTATTACTCTCAAACCCGGGTACGAACGGCCATACTTCAGCAGCTGCCGCCAAAGGAACAGACATATATGGAGAAATTAATCACGTACATATTGTCAAATGATGTCCATTGTGACATTGACGGCCATCCCGCCCTAGGCGAACCGTCGCCTCTATACATTTTCTAATAGTCCCTAGCCGCCATAGCGAATTGGCTATCATCTCGTCACCATGTCCCATTGCCACGGAAGGGGGATAGAGGGATTGTCCTCGAAATGGCAACGAAGACCTGGAGAACGAGGACCTGAGCCTAGTAAGGTAAGCAAGAGGGTATGCTCTAGGCAGGGAAATTTATCAGGGAATAGAGCATATTTCAGGAAAAAGCCAGAGGCCAGCCTTGACAGGATAAGAAAGCAGAATCAGGAGTATTGGAGAAGGCAGCAGATTGCTTTGGGAGTGAGGACGACTCCATAACGCCGGCAGTTTGCGATGAAGCGTATATTTATATTCCTCGAAGTGTATAAATGGATAAAATGAGTTCGAACTCGATATTGGGAAATTAGACCAAGATCGGCCAAAAAGAACAAAGCAGCAAATAGAAAAATCCGATATAAAAACGGCGCGCTTTGTTTAGGGAGCGCGTTAATGATAATTGTTGATTTGGTCATCTCGCCATCCCATTTCTTGCAGCCAATTGGTGGTCAGTTGAGCGGAGGCATTACTCCGTCGCAGTATCCATCTGATCTGTCCATGCCAGCGAGTTCCTCACTGCAAAATATAGATATGCCGACCGCGGAAGGTGAGTACTAAATGATTGCATGAGAACATTCTGTACTGCTAGCAAGTGCTTGTCGCAAGGAGCAACCTGGAACTGCGTAATATATAGATGTAGGGTCCGAATATTTGGTGCCGCGCACATAGCCGCAAACGGCGTTTTTGTGTAACGAGCGCAAAAGCTGCGAGAGCCGTGGCTCCGCATGCTCTACAGATATATACGCCCAAATAACTTCGAAGTATGAGTATGGTCGTTAGCTACCAGCGGAGAGAGACAGAGAGACAGCTGAAGCTCTTAGTTTGTTGCTGAATGGCCAAGACTTGGCAAGGAGCTTGGCGAAAGATGACTAAAAGAGGGCTAAGATGCATCGGCTTGAAGGCTGGAGACTGGAGATTGGGAAATGCACAAGACATACTCACTCCAGGACATCGTTGGCTAAAACTCAGCAACTTTGATGGATCCTGCTTATGGCCTAACTCTGGGGGCTGCAGTTTTCGATTTTCCATCACGCTTCTCCAACCCGCTTGGTGACATGACAAGTCAAAGGCTTTGTTCGCCCGAGGCGTCACCAAGATGCGACACTTTTCTCCTCAGGATGGCGAGGTCATTGTGAAGTGGTCCTATTATGATACTGATCATTATACAGCAGGCTACCTCTAGGCCGGCAGCATGCGGCGTCTGTATTTCGAGTCCATCCCCATTAACGCCGTCTCCAGCCGCTCCTTGCACACCTACCCGTTACGAAGATTAAGTTATTAATTGCAGCAGTGGGGTTGACTCTATCCATATGCGACTATCCTACTCGAGTTGCGCACTTCATGGCCTGATATATCAATACGCCATGATTGCGGAGGAGATATTTCGTTCGTCTAGTGTCTAAAGCCCACCCGCGGGATATGGCATCGTCGATGTCGCTTTCGTCTCGAGGTTGATGGAAAACGGAATGATCGCGCCGGCTAAGGGGATACCTGCTGGTGCGAGATATACATGAAGTAGGTCGACATGACAACCTGGTGGTTGTGGAAATCCATGCATAGCCGGCGCATGCTCGTTCGCGCGCATGATATCTTGACGATGCAGGCCAGCCGTGAGGAAATGCTGCCGTCTCAGGTTCCTTATTCCAAAAGAAGCGGAGCGTAAATAATCAGACATCTGTAGTTGAAGCTACAGTGTACCTCTTGCTGTTAAATCTCTAGGCCTTTTTTTTTTGCAGCCAAGGGCTTTGTTTACATATAGAAGTGGATAGATGAACCCTGCGCGCCTCTCCCCAAGTTGCAACTCAGCTCGATGCGTAACATAGCACGATAGACAGGAGCAAGTGAAGTATTCTGCTATGACCTTAGCATTTATAAAGCAATCAATCTAAATAGAAGTCGAAATCCGCCAGCGCCGCAGGAGCACGTCGAGCCTGTAACTGTAATACGGTATTATATGGTGGATGTGCAGTATTTTGGTGCCTATGCGGTGTGCTGCGTGTATTGTCGTTACGGCGCTCTCGCTCGTCGCGGCGAAGGGCAATCAACCTCCATCTCCTCCTCCAACCCTTCTTCCCTCATCTCATCCACCACCAACATCCCCAATTCCACGCTTCTGCTTTCCCCTGCAATCATCCCTAGGGAACGCGGTGAAACACGACTATCCTATCACTATCCTATCGATTGCGCTCTCTGTTGGGTCTTCCCACGGCGGCCTTCCGCTTCGCTTACACGCTGACTGGTCGTCGCGGACAACTGACTTCCGACCCGTCTCCCATCGCCCTCCTCATCTCGACATATTCCCACCCACGACATCGACCTCGCGTCCCCGCCCTTCTATCCATCTCTCTCCCGTCTCTCTATCTGTCTTGCGCGCTACGTTCTCAGCCTCATCGGGGATGATCTGACCCGCAGCCGTCGCCGCCCCCCCAGGCTGTGTGGTCAACAGTAGCTTCCCCGCCTTTGCTATCGAACCCGTCAACGAGTAGCACCTGTTGCGAAACTCGACCTCTACATGTCAACAAGCCCATTTACAGAACTCCCAATGGCGCAACCTACCTCCTTCCGGGACCCCCCCGCCACGCGCCCCGCTCTCTATCGCACCCCGTCACCCCCGCTACACGCCATCGAACCTCTATCTCCGGGAGAATCTCATCCTCGCTGGGGCTCTCACTACGATGACGAGGAGCACAGGTCTCTATCTTCTAGTCGAGAGCAGGTACAAAAGATGAATGGGTGGGATGGCTTCAGTGATAAACGTGGCTTTCAACACCACCGGTCGCCCACGAACTCCAACGCTGGAAGCAAAATTGGCGCCCACTCAAGATCTGGGTCAAACATCGATACTCTTGCGACTATTGCCCTAGCCACAAGTCCTACTTTTGCACCGCTCACATACGATCCGTCTACGCCTACTGTGCACTCTAGTACGAACGCGATGTCCATATCAAACGATTTCCTCGAGCGACCATCAAAACGACCACGATCGGATAAATCCCCTTCTCCGACTCGACCGAAAGAAACCGTGAGACCTGCGACGAGCCATGCATCTACCCTTGACAGTATGAAAACCGACGCTGAGCTGCTTCTCAATTTCGCAAACCGGAGCAGTTTTCCGACCTTACAAGACCACGCCAAGCCTCGAACATCCACAAACGGTCGCGTCGGCGAACAGAGCGCGGAGCAAAAATGGGCAACGGATACCCTGTCGTCGCGAGGTGGCAGCTGGAACATGAATGTGGATAATAGACCCCCGCCTTCAGCGTTCTTTAGGAACAACGGGGCGTCGCCCTCCCGCGTCCGTTCAAGATCTGATGGGTCGGCGGCAATTTCAAGGCCAACGATGAACGGTTTAATATCTACTGTTCCGCGTCGCCCTTCGCTAATGGGGCCTGTTCTGGAAGATGAACCGAGAGCTGCCCTTGAACCTACGGAGGCTCTAAATAGTTCCCTAAACAGAAGACGAAGTTGGGATCAGAAACCGCAAGAACCAGACAAGCCTTCCAAAAGCCCCTCTGAATCAAGCCTAAAAAACGAAGATATTGAGAGCGACTCGTCGAGCCAGAAATGCGCTGCTTGTAATCTGGTCCGGGTTGTTATCGATGGAGAAGATCAAGCCGAAGTTACATGGATCAATTGCGATGGTTGTAATCGGTGGTTCCATATTGTGTGCGCTGGGTTCAAAAATGATCGCGAGATTAGGACTGTCGACAAATTTATCTGCAGGGACTGCCGTACCATTCATGGACCCACGACCTTCGTACGCAAATCATCCCGCGCAAGGACAGCGATTGATTACGCTGGCCTTAACCAGGGTTTCGTTAAATCGTCTACCGATACTCCCCAACACCATTACATCGAGCCCATAAAGGAAGGAAGGATTACATTCCTCCCTGACAATTTCGCGCGAATTCGACCTGAGTTGATGACTGCTGAATATTTTGAGCGGGGCATAGGCATGACGGAACCAGTTGTCATTCCGGCATATTTGAATTCCCATACTCCGTCCACCGACCTTGGGCTAGTCGACCGTGAACCACCGTTCTATGAGGCTCATACCGAGGACGAATTCGATGAGATTATTGACAACCTAGCCAAGCTCGATGACCACCGCGAGGAAGTAGGTGACTGCGGACAGGACTTGTTGGATATGGTTATTCCGGATGGCCTCGACGTACGAGCCATTGCGGAGCTCTACGGACCAGACGAGCGGATCGAAGTCATCGATGTTAAGTCACAGCAAGGAGAGGACAAAAAATGGAACATGAGGAAATGGGCAGACTATTACTATGAGAACAACTCCTCGAAGGCTGTTCGCAATGTCATAAGCCTTGAAGTTTCACGAACTCCACTGGGACGGCTTCTCCGACGACCCCGAATTGTCCGTGAGCTAGACCTCCAGGATGCGGTCTGGCCAGCTGAACTACAAGCAATTGGCGATTTCCCGCGAGTACAATTCTACTGTCTAATGTCCGTCGCAGATTGCTACACCGATTTCCATATCGACTTTGGGGGCTCCTCCGTATTCTACCACATTTTGAAGGGGAAGAAGACGTTCTTCTTCATTCCCCCCAAAGATAAGCACCTGAAGAAGTATGAGGAATGGTGTAACTCTGCTGCACAAGACAATACCTTCCTAGGAGATCAGACCAAGGAATGTTATCGTGTCGACCTCTCAGAAGGCGATACTATGCTCATTCCTTCTGGTTGGATCCACGCTGTCTGGACTCCTGAGGACAGTCTCGTCGTTGGTGGGAACTTCCTTACAAGAGTGAACTACAGCATGCAAATCAAGGTCGCCAAAATCGAAAAGGACACGAAAGTTCCAAGAAAGTTCCGCTATCCATTTTTCCAGAAAATACTCTGGTACACTGCGCTGAAGTACCTCGAGGAGGACCCATTACCTCAGAGCATCGTTGATTCTTTTACACGAGACGAAAGTTACCGCTTCTACCGTGAATACCCAATCTATTACGATTTTGGCGAGCATGGAAATGGCTCGGAAGCCGGTAGTGAATATTATAACGCTCGATATTATTCCCAGGGTGAACTTGATGGTTTACCCGATCTCGCAAATTACCTCATGAGATCCGCGCTGATCGCTGGAGGATACATGGTCGATGGTGTCACTGCAGAGGCTCGGAACGCAGTGAAACGTTCTATTCCAAAAGGACAAGGAGATCCAGTTGATACCATCAGAAAGTTCGGAATATGGATAGCTTGGAAGCGAGGAAACGAGCAAGCTGCGAAGTGGACTCGGGCTGACGCGATATCGCTTGACACTAAGGTTGATATGTCCGAAAAGAAACCAATAGGGCGCCCCAGCCGTCGTTCGAATCGACATGTTACAGAAAGCCAACCGTTGTTCTCGGAAAAAACCACCCAGCGAAGGCCATCGGATCCGTCTTCAGAACCTCTTAATGGAGTCTTGAGTACAAGCTCATCAGCGCCTTCCAATAATGGCACACCTGCTCCACTCAAGCGGAAAATCTCCGTTGTTGAACGGGAGGAGGAAGATAATGCAAAGGCCAAATCCACAATCAAAAGCACAGGGCTGGGCCCGAAGCGTGTCGCCTGCGATGCATGCCGTAAGCGCCGTATCCGTTGCCGACACAAAGATGGCCAGAATGGAGAAGCCGTGTCGAGCAAGCCCATAAACATCGCAGACAGTGAAGGTGGTCAGGTATTCCCCTCGGCTGCCCTGCTCCACAATTCTACCATGGCTTCAAACGAAGGTGCCGCTCAACATGGTTCAAATCAACGGGCAATCCATTCTGAATTCGTTGGGCCTGGTGACGAAAACGGAGACTATGCTCTTTTGGCCACACCACAGAATGGTTCAAGCAAGATAAAGGTCACCAGCCCGAATTCCTCGAACAAAAAAGGTAGAAGTAAGGCATGCGACGAATGTCGGAAAAGTAAGGTCAGTATCGCATCCTCTTCGGAGCAATTAGGAGTACTAGGCGCTAACATGAACCAGCGTCGCTGTATCCATGATGAAAATGGTCGGATAGATCCCATCAAAGCTCAGGAACGTTCGAAGCCGAGAGCAGTCGGTCCTGGAAAACGGCCCCGTTCTAGTGACGAAAACGGTCCGCCTGTATCAAATAAACGTCCTAAACAGGAACCAGGTGTTGTAGACTCTTCGCTAAAGTCGGTGTCTGGCGAATACGCAGAAGATGCCGTTTTCTCAGAAGCACCCACAGAGCACGTTCCTGAGATATCTTCTCCTACAGCTCATTTCGCCAGACATGATGAGCTAACTGAGCCGAATGAAGACCGTTCGGGCAATGATCAAAAACCAGTTTCTTCTGATAACGATATGTCTTCAAACCGAGCGTCTTATGCTTCTCCACCAAGCCTTAAGGCGGATCTAGTACCACCATCGGAAGTTGCATCAGTGCCCGCAGCTGTTCCGCCATCGAGTAGCCTAGTCTCGCCTCCAACTTCATTGGCAGATGATATCAGCACTGGCTATATGGATGGGCAGGCCAAGGATAACAGTGAGGATGAACACACGAGCACAAAGATTCCCGTCAAACTACAGACTCCAACATCCGCATCTCATCCTCCGGCCCCTCCTCTCAACGAACGTGTCACAGTAGACGAAACGCCCACCGCTCCTCAACAACGGTCTATACTTCATAAAGCATCTTCGCCTGATAGTGCTGACCGCCCAGCCCCGGTCCTCACGCAGACAGCCATGTCGTCATCATCTTTGATAAGAAAGTCGATATCAAGGCCGACATCCTCTGGCCGCCTTAGTGTCGGATCTTCTGCTCTTTCCGTTCAGGAAGATAGGCGTATGGCTTCCCCTATTGATAGGAGAAGCGATAAACATATGTCTCCGAGCTCCCCACACAGATCATCCAAGTCTAGACGTGAGCGCGTTAGCTTCGTCGAGGCAGATACAGACCCGGACAGCCTGAAATTAATAAAAGAGCTGCAAGAGCAGGAGTTTGGGTTGAGAAGGCGCGGAAGGTCGTGACATATTGCCATCAAATCTTCTTCGGTCTAACTACTCATTTCCAGCGGGCCGGTTTTGTTTTCTACTTTACGCCGCTCCTCCCTCTGCGAATCGAATCGAGGCTCGCTGATGCGCTCAGTACTCTCAGTGACAATCGCCGGTCAACCTTCACATACAACATCTCTACCTATCCTCCTATTCACTATCCTCAGTCCCTTTCGTGGACACATCGGAATATCCCCTATGTCATATTCAGAAAAACATACACTAATTTTCTGCGTTTGTCGTGGATGGCATGGTATTGGCCGTGCGGTTCACCAAGAAACTCATGTCTTTATTTTCTTCTGTGGCTACTCTTCCTTTTGCCTTTTGCCTGTTTTCCCTTTTTTTCTTGGTCAGGCGCAAAGGGCATATTATCTTCGTGGTCCTGGGACCAAGCTGGCGTGATCGCGGATTGGAGTTCGCTGGTGTGCCTTTTTTATATCCTTTCTTTTCTTCATTTATCTTTTTCTTCTCTGCAAGCATGGTGTTTCGCGCCTTTGTTTTCTCTTTGTTCATATTATTCAATGTCTTCAGTGACTTCCTTTCTTAATAGCCTGGTTTGCTTGCACATCATTTTTCCTTCTATTCTTCGCTGTGCCCTTATTATGTGCTTCTGTTTCATACTCTTTCTTATTCATTTCCTATTCTATGTCTCATCTTATGCAATCAATTTTGAGTTGTTGCTTGACCGTTCTCGAAGAACCTTTTTCTTGTGGCCCTCCCTCTTTTGCCATGTATTTTCTGACGCCTTCATCTTTTTTTTTCTCCTTTAAATTTTCAAAGTTCCACCGTCAATTCTTTTGCTGCTTGGAAAGCAACTTTTATTCTGACATGTTTCCGAGTCAACATATTCCCTGGTCTTTTTTTTTTTTTCCCTTCTCCTTCCTTGCCTGTTTTCCAAAGGCAGGCAGGCAGGCAGGCAAAACGACAAGGGAAAAGGGGAGGAGACATGGTTCCTTTTTGTTTTTCCCCACTTGCTATTATCATATTTCAATCATCTTCCCTTTTGGTATGTAATATAGGGCTGGATTTTGTGGTGTGAATGGCGCCTTTTTTTCTCTTTTCTCTTTTCTTTTTTCTTTTTTCTATCTCTTTTGTGTTTTTTTTTTGTTCTGTCTGTCTTCTTAGGCAATTTGGTGGGAGGGGAGGGGAGGGGAGGGCAAAAAGACCCTGGCCACAACAGGAATACAATTTTGTAGCCCAGCCTTCCTAGGTGAGCTAGAATCTTAGCTAGCATAATATGCTAGTATACACATACAAACTTGTTTTTTTTATTTATATTTATTGATCTTTCATGTTTTGAATGTTTGTGCTGGGATAATGTGTTATTTTGGAGATTCTCTACTCTATACAGAGTATAGTGAATATATATTTTTTCTCTGATATGGGGATAAAAGATAGAGAAAAAAAGAGAGGAAATAGACAAATTTTCATTATTGTATCAGATAGAACTTACTATCCTAAATATTTTATCCTGACTTTTTTCCATGCTCCAGAACACCATCTTCTGAGGCATTCCACCCCCTCCCTATTTTTCTACCCCTTTTCCTTCCCACTGCGCAGGTAAACTGGAACAAGGAGTCAATATCCGCCCCACAACTGCACTTATATAGGAGAACAGCTGACAAGATAAGAGAAGAACAGTTATGCACTGCTTTTGATAGACTTGGAAATCATTATCTTATAACAGTCTCCCATTACAAAAATGGGGAAAAAGAGATGGTCTGAAATGAAGAAACCCCATACAAAGTAAATATCATAATAAATGTGATACTTGTCATTACCTATAGCAAAACTTCACAACTATCTAAAGGTTCATCATCCAGTCTCATTTAACATCCCACACCTTATAAACCGCATAATTGCATAAAATGAGACTTAAAATACACAAAAAAGCAAGTCTCTGGAATTAAAAAGAAATGCGAGAAAGGGTATATAGATATATACGAACATCACACCGCCACTATAAAAATACGGATCCACGAAAGCAATAGCTTGTTCGGATAATGAGAGGAAACCAAAAACCAATAGTTGTCGTCCACCGCTAACCCGCCCGGGGTCTGCATACCCTGTAAGACGCAAAGGGTCGTACGTAAAATAAATGACCGAAACCATCCAAAAAGAGTAATGAATGTGGAAAAAACGAAAAGGGGAATAGTGGAATGAACATAATGTCCCTGGAAGCTTCTCTCCAACGCTGCCGCCAGTGCACATCCTTTCTAACCCGTACGCCGTGTAGGTATTGGAACCAAAACGCAAATGCAAGAAGGAAAGAGCCTCCTGTAGCCATTAACACCGCCTGTGAAACAACCATTGCGCCATTCTGCCAACACCCAATAATCAGTCATCCACGGATGGTGCTGCCAAGGATGTATTTCCAAAAAAACGGTTGATATCCTGTTGGCTGATTTGCTCGCCTTCTCCCACTGGAGCCCACCGTTTAACTCGCCGGTCTTCGCCTATCCAGTTTTTAATCACACACGGTGTCTCGTCGCTCTGGCAGGCATCCTGACGACCAAGGTTCTTGAATCTTGGGCCAAGGGGCCCGTTGACATAATGGTATTGACCCGCAAAACGGTACTGTCGCTCATCTCCCAGTGGGTAGAACTTATCACCCCAATGACCAGCGAAGTAGAACCATTCTGTAGGAGCTTGTGGCGTAACGGTGGATGCGCGTAAAGTGTCATTCTTATAGTCGTAGGTGTAGACATGGGAGTTGAGAGCTGGATCCCACAATGGCCCACGGTCTGTTCGATCATGGAGTAGGCCCCATGGGAGGATATAAGAATGGGTACCTGGGGTTGCGTACATAGCGTGAGTTCCCGTGGCGGAGTAGATGACAGGCTAAGGAGGTCCATTGGTTAGCTTCGTGTAGTATAGAACCACAGGATGTAGAATGATTGTGGATAAAATGCCAAAAAAAACTCACCCTTTTTCCTATCTTTTCCACTGCTTTATAGCTGTACGCTTCCCCGCCTGAATGTTCGCTGAAGTAGACAGTTTTCGGTGTTCCATTGTGGAAGCGAACGAGGGAGTGTTCCCAATCGCCAACGTGGTTACCGAATCGTATATTGAACACCATATTCCCAAGGTTAAAACTATAGAAATAGAACCAAAAAGCATCCACAATGCCATCTCCCTTGTCCACGACAATCAGCACTGCCGGGGCATCGCTTCGTCCTCCTTTGTGTGCAAGTGGGCGATTTCCATCCGATCCAAACTGCGATTCCGGTAGATGTCCGCCGTCGTATTCCTCATGTGGCTTGTCCATCGGGCCGCTCGGTCTGTCGTTATCTAGTTGAGGGAGGTTTCCGTCTCTTGGGAGTGGCCCACTTGATCTTTTGTTATGCCAGGATTTCGGGTCATCGGAAGGGCCATCTGGTAGCTCTCCAGTAACACCGCGGCTCCATTCCTCCAGCTGGTCTCCATCGTCTGTATCACCAGGAGCAGGGATGTTTTTATCGCCTCCTAGCCAGGCTGGGCGATCCTCTACGTTATCATTGCTGGTCAAAAAAACATATCTTCCATGCTCCCAGTCGTTTAGTTTATCAAGATCGTTTAGGGATCGATGGTTCCGCCTTGATTCCACTGGTGTGTAATTTAAATTCGGGGTGATATGATATAGGTGCTCTGCTATATCACACGGCCAAAAATTTTCGTCGGGGTATAGATGCACCAAAGGAGCATATTCGAGAACATATTCCGGAATCTCACGTAGTCTACGTTCGTCATTCGACCAGTCCTGTGGCTGAGAATTGCCGTTCATCCATGTCAGGCGCCAACTTTGGTCGTTATCTTCTATAGGGACCTGGTCATTTTGATGGCTCTTGCGGTGCCCATAATGACCCCGTACCCTGTGGTAATGTGATACTCCGCAAAGGCTCAACCAGCGGCAAGCCTTGCGGTCCCACCACGAATTCGATGTTGCTAGCCACTGAGGTTCCTCCTTATCCTCCTCGGCCCAGATAAAGGCTTCAGGATTGAGAGCTCTCACCAAGCTGTTGATGGACACATAGGCAATGAGGGAGGACAAGATGGTAATGACCGCACGCGTTCTGCACTTCATCTGCTGCGTGAGGGACAGCTCCGCCCGCGCGCACGCAACAGCCTGGAGGCTTTCAATTGACTCAAGCTCAGTCCCAGTCCGGCCGCTGTGCGTAACATGGATAGTTGTACCCGAAGAAACGTCTTGCGCGAGTAGTTCTTCTGGCAAGGGAGAGTCGGGAAGGGATGTAACCGTAGCGAAGTAGGGTGCGGGGTCTTCGTTCAAAGTTTCTCTTGGTCCATGCGCATGGTTGGTGTGCGTAGGAGGTCGGTTAACCGACGAAACCACGGACGGCTGATGTGGGAAAGTCACAAGCGGCAAGGGATGTATAGGCGGAAGGAGCGGTACCTGACCACCATGGCCAACAGGAGGTTGGAGAGCCACTATATAAAAGGAACAAGCACCCCAAGCGGGTCCTAGTTAGCAAAGTAACAAAATGAGATCGAATTGAAATAAGTATGATCAATTGGCCCCTTAGGGCTGAAAAGGAACACATAGTGGTGGCGCATCGGAGTGCAGGTGGAGCAGTATTTGGTTCTTCCCAAGAGAAACGGCAGCGAAAAACCAGAGGGTAAGGGCAAACAAGCATTTGAGATCCCTGCTAGCCAGCGCGATGACTTTGCAAGGCCCCATGGCCAGTCAGAAGCTCGGACCGGGAGCGTGCGGATGGGTTCGATGAAATTTGTAGCCATGGATAAGAGGGATCTGGGAATGCTGGATGGGTGAAAAGAGTATCATTGATAAGCGATTAAAAAGATCCCGAGTTATCCATTAACCAGGTGGATCATGCGGCGAGTAGTGATGCAATATGAACCAAGTGAACCAGGGATGGGCCGGAAGGTATCGTAGGTTCCGCGCCCAATACAGAGCGGGCTTAGAAATCATCTCCTTGAACTGCAGGAAAAATGCGTAGAATGCAGCGCAAAGCAGAGGAACGAGACTCACTCTTGGCTACGGGTAGGCTTGACAGAGCTTTAGCAAGCAACAGGGTGATTCAGAGGTGGATTGCGGCGTGTCTATCTAGAGCATTGTGGAAGGATTATTCATTACCGGTTTGCGAGGGTGACGGCATCGTCAAACGGCGTTGTTTCGGGAGTCAAGATGAGAGCCGAAGGATCAAAGGGCTGACGAAAAACCTCTTGAAGTCGGATGCGGATGCGGATGCGGATGTGGGAGTGGGAGTGGGAGGGCTGAAACCAGCCGGGAGTTGGAAAAATAGTGATCGCTGCTCAAGGAACATCCTCCTGTTTGATGGATACTATCATCGTTCGTATTTTGTAGAAGAAATCGGCCAATAGAAGTCAAAATTGAGGACCGCTCAGTCATCCACACAGGGATTGAAACTGCAGGAAGATCTAACCTGCTAGGATTATTAGCATATATGTCAAGCTGTTGGCTGAAGGACACGTTGGATGAGGGACCAACATGGCTGGCTGGATCATTACAATAAATCCCCGGGGGTCTAATTGTCAGCTAAGATGCAATGCAAACCAGCCCCTGCAGCGATCAGATATTTGGCCCTGTGCTGTGATTTGTGTGTTTTGTGCTACGGCTAACAGCCAACAGGCACGCCGAGTGTAACGTACATCCCTGTGACCTCGATCACACGGTGACCTCGATCACTAGAGTCACGTGAAGTAGATAGCCAATCAGAATTCTTAGACTTGAACCTCCAGAATATAACTGATTTCAACTCAGAGTGTACGATATAAATAAATAACATACAATATGGCTGCAAATCAACTTTCTTTAGCTGTTTCAGCTATTGTCAATCAACATATAAGCCAGCAGAGAGCTTCTCAG
>PDNA01000115.1:0-101805 GCA_002573605.1 Polytolypa hystricis UAMH7299 | reverse complement strand
CGCCCTAGGGCACTAATTACAGATGGTTCAACACCATCTTTTGCAATTGTTATTGACTAGTTTCTGGTATGTACAATCTCTTTTTCTCTTGTCTTTTCTTCTTTTCTTTTCTTCTTCTTTTCTTCTTCTTTTCTTCTTTCCAGGGCAAGGGGGGCTAGGTAAGTATGATTTCATTTACTCCAGTCGTACGGAGCCTGTGTACGACACCTAGACAAGGCTTGCACCTCTATGTTGGTGTCTAGGACTAGTAGCCGTACGGTGAAGCCAAGCAAGTCAATTAGTTCTCTAGGGGTAACTAAATAGAGTTTTATATCACGTGAGTGGGTGTCCGAGGATGTGGTGTGTCCGAGAAAGTGGTGAAATACGTTATCCACCAATGATATATGAATAATATAAATTGGCGAGTGATAATTGGGCTGTGGTTGTGTGTGTTGTTAAGGTAATGTTGTTAAATTATGAACTCATCGAATTTTGGGAGTTTTGTCGATTTAGTCCGCCGTAGTTTGTAACAGTTATACATACTAGTTTCCTAAAAAGTCAGGCTGAAGGTGAAATCATTTTCAAATACGTCGAGGACCAAGGAGCACAAGAGCCTAGTTTGCCAGTGATAGGTAATGAAGCGCCAGTTTTATAGGTCTCGAGATGGGTTGTGGGATAAAAAGTGAAGAAAGAGTGATATAGGATCCCTTTGCAAGGTCTTTCCTGGGAATATTAAAACCCCTCTGCAAAGACCTTATTCTCGATATCTAGGTTACTAATATAGCCATAGCCATCATCTAAGCTGGTCACTTGCAAGCTTTGCAATATGGGGATACTGGAATAACCTCTTAACTGTTAGTAAAACAGGGCATTTACATGAAGAGGGTGCAAGGTAGTCTAGTTCCAACTCTGCAACAACCTAAAGACAATGTTAGTGATGCTAAACTTATCTGGACTTTGCTGGGGCTTGGAACAGTGCAAGATGCTACTGGACTGCAAAGACAAGTCATTGAGCCTGAGTATATCAAGTTGCACTACACTGCTGTTGTAATGTATGTACAACTGACAGAGAAACATCTGTGTCACGAATTTCAATGTCAACACCAACTACAAGTTCCTTGAATTAGGTTCATCTACACAAGAGAAGAAAGACTCAAGGCCCTCCAAAGTCTACTGACATGGAACAATAGCTTTTTTCATTGATATTGCTATTTAAGCGGGAAAGCAAGGCCCATTCCATCAAATCTGTCACATTCCATCAAATCCCCCTTCCTCCCCCCGATCCAACTGCCTCCCATCCAGTCTTGAATAGACCTTATCCCTATCATCCGCAGATCCAGGAGATAAGTCACACATCCCCCACTTGTTTAGGCGCAGGTTGAGCCATAGCAAATTCCGGAAGCACCAGTACAGCAGATTCTGAAGCCGTCACTGCACTGTCCGCAGTATTGGCGCTTCTCAAGGACGCTGGCTTCGGCAGCAGGCTCAGCAGCAGGAGCAGCGATGGCCAAGGTGGCAAAGAGGGCAATAGCAATGGCAGAGAACTTCATGGTAACTGAGGTTTGATTTTTAACTATACAGAGGATTAGATGACTGGACATTTTCAATGAGGGTATACCTCTTGAGAGAATGGATATAGACTCACTCTTCGAAGGGAGGAGAAAAAGCTGGTGTTTTCTGTTTGAGGATTTGGTTTCTTGGAGGTTTTGTAGAGAGGTGATTGTTAGAAGAATAAAACACAGGAGGAGGGCAGCGGATGGCTCCCCTTTTATGTCTTTTCTGCATCTCGGAGACTTGTTGAATCATTCACCGCCATCAGACCTATTGACCTCAATTCATGGGAAATACGGGCCGTTGGAGATATTGAGGTCCAGGGTGACCCTGCAATTGATTGAGGACAAACAAAAGTTTTTGCTCCAGTGGGCAACTCACAGCATGGAGATGTATCCGCACTGGGGGTCCAACCTCTCAGCTATTTGATGAGATAGAGTAGGATTCCTCCGCTCCTGGGCCCCCCTGCAAAGCAAGGGTGATATGCAGGGTAAAGAAGGTCTGTAGTCCTCACAGTTTTGGCATAGGACTCCTAGAAATGAATGCATAGCATTGGAGGAGAGAGGATGAAGCAGATCTGAGTCTTTGCCAGGCAGACCCAAGGATTAAACAGGTTGCCAAATCGCACACATGGCTGGGAACCATGACGACACAGAATAAAGTCGAGAAGCCAATTAGGGGAATATTCTTTGGGAAACAAGCATGCCTTCTCGATTGTCATGCAAGGAGGGAGTTTTAATATCGATGCCTCTTTCATCCCCACAGTCTAGGAACATGCCAAGATGATGGTTAATTTACATGGGGTGAAAAGCAGTGGAAGGTGGTAACTTGCAAGGCTTATTTTTTCTGCAAGTGTCTTTTTTTTTATATTGGGGTGATAGGACAGCTCAAAACCCTCCGAAGCACAAACCAGTGGAGTAACAAGGTTTAGAGTTAATATAAAAATGTCTCCGCACGGGAGGGGGGGAGGCTGTTAGGATCCGCTCCGCCCTCCCAATCACGTGCTAGTAGCTGCATGTGATCTTCTCTGTGTATATAGGCGCATCTGACCTCACTCTCCCTTTCTCCCACCACCTTAGTCTTTTGGTTCTTAGGCACCTCTAGTAGGAATAAATTCCATTCGTTCCTTCTTTTGCTGGTCTTAACAAGTATAGCTGATACGTGCTACACCCAAAACCCTCTTAAGCCTATACACCGGCTCCCTAATTGACCCATGGTGCCCTCCACCTTAACTTATTGTTAAACAACGGCCTGAACTGTTCCAGATCACGCCAACCCTCTAACAGTGCCCAAGCTTCTTTCGGGTAATCCTGCTGGCTAAAACCTCTTGTACCTCCCATCTATGTTCTCTATTGATTTCTGTTAGATCGGTTGGATCTCTCTGCTGTCCTGGGAGGGGATTATCTGAGGCTTTTCAAAGCTTATCCGGGGAAAATAGAGGGTGGATCTTCATGCAATCTGGCAGCTTCAATCTAAAAGAATTTCCCACCTTCTTTATAACCTCAAAAGGGTCTTTGTTCTGCTCTGACAACTTCTGACTGAGCCAGTTTATCCTATACTCCTTTAGGGACAGGTAGACCTTATTGCCTACTTTGAAATCCGGTTCTCTTCGGTGCTTGTTGGCCTGTATACTCATACTTGCTTGGGCAGCGCCTATTTCTTTCCTTGCAAAGTTTCATATTTCCTCCATCTTTGTTGCTATTTCCCTTGCTGCTTCCCGGTTCAGGTATTTACTCCTCGGCAGTCGTCCAGGTAATAGTTGCCAATCAAAGGAGGTCCGAGGTTCATATCTATTCGAGACCAGGAATGGGACCACTCCTGTTAAAGCATTTGGTAATATTCCCGCTGCATGATCCATCGCTGGTAGCTATTCATCCCAATTAGTTTGGTAGTAATCTACATATGGCCTCAACTTGGTTGCTAGATACTGGTTAGTCACTTCAGTTTAACTATCTGTTGCTGCATGGTGCGCACTAGATAGCTTCAACTTTATGCCTAAGATTTTGCACAATTCATCCCAGAAATCTGACACAAACTGAGGACCCCGGTCAAATAATATAGAGTCAGGAGCTCCAAAGTGGCGGTAAGCATGTATAAGGAACACTCGAGCTAACTCTCGAGCATCTGCCTTCTGGGTTGTAGGGATAGAAATCAGCTTCTTGCTCAATCAACACACAATCACTAGTACCGAATCATGCCCCCGTTTGGTTTTAAGCACTTTCATGAAGTCCATTGAGAGGTCCTTCCATGCTCGCTCTGGTATTGGAAGGGGGCAAAGCAGACCTGGAGTTTTATCTCGGGGGATTTTATTTCTTCAACAGGTGTGGCAGAACTTTACATAGTCTCTGATATCCTTTCTCCAGATTGGCCAATAATACTTTGGCTGCACCAGTTTCCTCGTCTTGGTTATACCTGGATGAGCTATAGAAGGCTGTTGGTGGATCTCATCCAACAATCTAGCCCTCAGGGTTAGATCTTCTTCGGTTAGAAATAACTAAAAAAGTAGCCAAGCAATACACACACCAAACAGATAGCGATTGAAGGCCTATTAGAGCCTATAAGCACGGCTATGCCGGCCCGGAGCGCAGGGAGGAAGGGGGGGGAGGGGGAAGAGGGGGTGATAGAACCTCTCCGCCAGCTCCGCCAGCCCCGCCAACCCTGCCAGCAACGCTGACCACAACCTGAGAACCACCGAACGATATAGCGACAGTAAAAGAGCGAGAGACCCCGAGTGATAGGTGCCTAGAGCCCGGAACCCCCAATGTCACCGCGCAAGGCACTGAAACGCCCAGCAGACTGGGCCTCGAACGATACCCCAACACCACTAAGGCATGGGCTGTTTGTTACAGAAGACAAGAGATGGAGGATAAGCTTACAGGCTACACAGCAGGGCTTACAGGGGCTATACAGAGGGAGCTGGAGCTTATTAAGAGTGATCTTGGGCGCGTGGTTGACACGCTGGAGGCGCGTCAAATAGCGTATGAAGCCCAGACCGATGCCTAGATAAAGAGCCTAGAAGAGCAATTACGGCTCCTGAAGGCCTAGAGACCTTTATTAGAGCCAGAACCACACGAGGAAAGCTCTCAGAAACTGCCAGCACCCAGGGCCTCCCCAGAGGCCACACCTATGAGCTGCCACATAGACCACCTAATACAGCTACTAATATACCACGAAGCAGCAGAGCCTCAGGAGCCAAGCCCACTGACACACAGCAGGCGCCACAGGCGACAAAACCCCAGAATGAGCCGGTAAACTGCGCGAATATAGCAGCCAAGAACCCAGAACAGTGACAGACCATCACTAACAATCGACGCCCTGGCAAGCCGGCTACAAAGGCAACCTCTCCGGCCTCAGGCCCCCGGGACCCCCAGGAGCTTAAGCCCACCAGAAACAACAACAAGGAAGAGCAGCGCCTAATCTTTCACCACGAGGCAGGTAGAACTGCTGCTAAGAGTCCCCAGGAGGACGCCATTTTGGAGCTTAACTATTACCTAGCACAACAAGGGTTCCCGGCATTCATGCAGGCGGTTGATACCAACTATACAGAGACTGGCTCGCTAAGCATACTGCTAGAGAAGGGGGCCTTGACAGGCCTTGTTCTCTCAAGCTATAAGGACCCACTGCTGGCAGCTTGCTGCAAGGCAGATCAGGCAGTTATAAGTATGGAGCTTAATCAACAATGACACCGCATTAAGGTTCATGGGGTTCCAATTGGGCGCTATAGGGGTGCCAGAGGCCTAAGACTAGCCCGGGAGGAAATCGAGTTAGGAACTAAGCATAGGCTGGTAAGGGACCCATCGTGGCTCCGAGCGCCCAGATCCCTATTTTGACCTGGCCAGGGACCCAGTGTGCTCTAGATGCTGTGTCATAGGCCACCTGAGCTATAAGGCCTGTGGGGATAGACCACCCCGCTGTCTAATCTGCGCTGGCCCCCACGAAGCCCCAGAGTATGCCTGTAAGGTAGTAGACTGCAGCTTACAACTAGGGCAGGCGTGCGTGCATACACCAGCATGCTGTGCCAATTGTATGGGTGCTCACCGGGCAGACTTTACAGGCTGTCCCAGAGTGCGAGATGCCCGAAGGAACCGAGCCAGACACCTAAAGATAAGAGTAGTAGTGCCTCCACTCTCCGCAAACTGGGCAGAGGATAGCCCAATGACTAGCCCCCAAGAAGGTTCTCGAGCAGAGCCAGACACAGGGTCGAGCCCGGAGCCCACCCCTGAATCAAGCCCAGAACCAGCCCTGGAACCAAGCTAAAAGACCAACCCCCGGGCGGATTCCGCCAGGCAAGTGTCAGTCTCGGCTGGGCGATCGCCCACCCTAACCGCCGCATAGTCTATAGAGGTTGACCAATGGTATGATACCTGTGATGAAATTGGAGGGCTGCCTAGGCCAGGCACGCCTGGAGCGGAATCTGAGTTGTAATACTGGTAATATAGTACAACTGTGCCCGAGCCTACCCCGCGACTATAGCGGCCTTAGAGGCGGGCTTAGAGAGCAAGGCAGGCATTATATGCCTGCAGGAACCCTATATTGCTAGCGAATTTAGCCACCTCAGTTATTTATTTTACCGGCCAGGTGGCCAACAGATCGACTAACAAGTGCTTATAGCAGTGCGGCAGGACCTTCTAGGGGCCATTCAGGTAGAAGCTCGCTCAGACCTTCTAAACCACCCCTATATGCAGGTGCTAGATGTGGGGGAGGAAGGGACTGGAGAAGCCTGGAGGCGCACCAGAATAGTTAACTGCTACAACACCTGGGTTAGAGCCTCTCAACGGTGGCAGAGGCCCTCAGCCTGGGGAGCAGCCTATAGGGGATTGCACCTGGGCGGACTCCACCTCCAGAGGTCCCTGGTTCTTAGGGAACGAGCTGGCCCAAAAGCTAGGCCGCACACTAACAGTGGACCCCTCAGAGGGCTTCGAGCAAACGAAGCCCCTATCCAGGGGCTCGGCACCGCTAGGCTTTAGAGTCCAATTGACAGAACAGGCCCTGGAGGAGGCCCGGAAGGAGTGCCTAGGCACAAGATTATGAACAGACGGGTCCCAGCTGGAAGATGGGCAGACAGGCGCTGCAGCGGCATAGAGACCCCCAGGAGGCTCTTAGCAAACCCGATTGGGCCCCCTAGGCCGCGGAAAGGAGGTTTTCGATGCTGAGCTTATAGGGGTAGTGGAGGCTCTTGAGTGAGCACTAGCAGAAGGTCTTCCAGGGTCAATAGAAGTGCTTCTAGACTTACAGGCTGCTATTAGCCGCCTGAGGCATGGGGATCCAGGCCCCAGCCAAGAGCTCACACTCCAGGCATGGCAGGCCGCCCGAGGCCTACTAGCTGCAGGAAGGGAGGTGCAGATAAGCTGGGTTCCCGGGCACAAGGGTGTTCCAGGCAATGAGGAAGCCGACAAGGCTGCTAAGCGCGCGGCAGCACGACCCCCGAACGGACAATACCCAGGTGTCACCTTGGCGCATGCGAATAGGGCCTACACAGAGGCTGTAGGCACTAGGCGCGCGGATTGGCTCACTAGAGCCCTGGGGGCTCGGACAGGCACGGTAGAGTTAATCCATCGGGGGAGATGCCAGCTCTACACTCCCCCCCCCCCAGGCCGGAAGCTGAACCCGGCGGCAGCAGGGGCATCTAAGCGCCCGGCGCGGCGCTACTTTCAGTTTAAGACCGGACACGCGCCTATAAGGGCCTACCTACACCGAATCAAGGCCCGGAGCTCAGCAACATGTAGCGCCTGCTCTAGGGGCACAGAGACAGTAGCTCACCTGCTGATAGAGTGCCGGCAGTGGCGAAGGGAGCAGGAGGTCTACTATAAGTCCCTGGATGATATAGAGGTTGAGAGGCTGTGGAGGGAGGAGACAGCTCCAGAGGCGCGGCTGCTAGCAAACCTGCAGGCTGCCAAGCCACTGCTAGAGCTTATAGGCCACATTCAGGCACGGGAGAACAATCAACAGGCGGCTGAAGAGGCCTGCAGGTCTGACCGGTGGGGGATAGAGGCCCTGGAGGAGGTGCTGGAGGAGCTGGCGGAGCCAGAGGGGGAGAGGTAGCAGAGCTGGGCGGTCTGCTCTGGCAGGTGACGCCCGTACGATCGGCCACGAAGAGGGGGCTTAGCGGCATACTGCCCCTAGGCAGCCCCCGAAACACCCCGCGCGTATAGGCGGTTCAGGGTGAGGAAAGCGCTGTGATCAGCTAAATGTCAGGGCACTTGTGAGGGGGCATTGCCTGAAGCTTAAGCTACCAGAAAGCTGCTCCGGCAGCCAGCTGGGGCCTATTCTCCAGGGAGTGCCCACCAGTAATGGGTCAGTCATAGCCTATAGGCTGGGTACAGACGTTCAACTTGATTAATAATAATAATAATAATAATAATAATAATAATAGAGTATACTGTCTTTTATATAAAAATAGAGAAGTTTATCCTGTCTGCCTGTCTTATCTGTTCTATTAATACTTGCTGTGCTCCTGGAATTGGTACAGCAGTCTGTTGTACTTAGTAGAAGTCAAGTTCTTCAGTCTCCTCCAAGCACAGCAATGATAATAACAAAGATAATAAAAACAACAATGCCAGCAACAGCAATGATAATAACAAGTTCTTGCTACTCCTCCCTGCTTTGCCCCCCTCCTGTGCATGATGGTGCGGTTGTTGTCAATCTTCGTGCCCTGGATGAGCAGTATTACACTCTCATCTACGATGGTTGTATTGAGGAGGCGGAGGGGTTGTTTCCTTGAAGTGCCAGAGGGTGGCGCTTGGAGCCAGAGGGTGGCGCTTGGAGCCAGCTATCAACAGCTCATCGCAATCTTACTACCGGCCCAACATCCCCATCCAGGCTCGCAAACTGATACGATGCAATCCCATGTTGTTTTCCAGCAGCCGCCCCGATCTGTGGCCTTGGCCCGGTGTCTAACACATTGGTAGGTCAGACCCGGTGGGACAGCCCAGCGACGTATCGAGAGATGAAGAGGTGGCTCTTTGATGATTGCGAAAAGACTAAAGCCCACTTAGCGAGGTGGTAATACAGGCGACACGGGCCGGGGAGATGCGGGCATTTGGGAAGCGCAGTCATTTCTACTGTGTCGAGAATGATATTCTGTGAAAGGAGATTGTTGGCGATCGAGAGGCTGCGGGGACTGAAGCTATGCATAGGGCCCTCACCACCGCCCATGGACACGAGAAAGCGACGAGGAAGGTGATGCTTGATTTGTTAACACACTGTGGGGGGAAATCATCTGAGGACAGCCCTGCAGCGTGTGTGCACTCCCCCTCTTTCCTTTCCATGGAGATTATGCAATTTTTTTTTTCTGGTGTTGTTATGTCTTTTGAGCATTTCTTCTGATTTTGCTTACTACATTGTTCGGTGTTGTCTGGGCAGCAAGACTCTTAGGGGGGAGGGGAGGGGCGGGGGGGGGGGGGTCCGCATTTTCTTTTTAGCATCGTCGGTAGGGCATTTCACTCCGTTTAGCGGGCATAAGTCAGGCGGCTCGGGATTATCGTGCCAACAAAAGCTGAATTCCCGGAGAGGCCTGGGTGTTGCACATCGATGAGATTCAGGCTCTGCGCGGAACCGTTAGTGCAAGGAGGAAACATCCCAGATGATGAAGAGATGTCCATTACAACAAAAGAAAGAACGCAGGAGAAAGACTTGTAAACAGGAACATAAAGCCCGCCCATTATACTTCGCCCTCAAAGGCGTTTTTGATAACCAAGCGCCAATTCTATCTAGTTATCCCCCTTCCCCTAGGCTTTTGTATGTCGCCGCAGAGCAGAAGAAGCAACAACTCACGAGCGAAGAGCCGTCTTCCACGATCACATTTTTCTCTTTCGCATATGGGTGTCATGCGGGGATTTTTCATGTCTTGTTGTGGTGACGGGATATAGAAAGATGTGAGTTTGGGGTTGTGTGGTCAGAGGTGCTGCAACGTATATGCCGTCTTGCAAGATGCTGTGGTTGGGAGCTCTGTGTGGCATTTTGTCCACGTCCTGGATAGGCCTCCTGAGCAGCTTTTGAATTTTAATATCTGCGTCTTAAACATATTTGTTTTAAAAGACAAAGTTCAGGAGTGTTTGTGGTAATGGAATCCCTCTGCTTGAACAAGGTGTGAATAGCTAAGATCACATACTTTCTAGCTAACTTCCATGGTTTGCTCATCTTTTCTACCCCATGGCCGGCTGCTTACCCCATTCAGGGTTTACGGGCACATCATTATGGATAAGCTGCAAGTCAGTAAAGACCGAAAAACAACATCGCAATTACCCTACACTGAGCATAATCCACACCTCATAACCAGGACTTTCTTTAAGCCATATTCTGCGTAAAATCATATAATGCATAATAATCACGGCATGCTACCGACCCTTATCACCTCGCTGCATTCACTCCGGCTGATGATACAACCCCTCCTCCAAGGCCTTGATCTGCAACGCCAGAAGCTGTGAATAGTGTCGACATAGCGCGAGATTGCCTCCCATGTACCAGAATCCCGGGTGGCCGCTATATCTCCAGATCTGTACCTTGCATTAGCAGACGATCCTGACACGCAATAACGTGTTACTCACCGAATTCATCTCCCCCTCTTCATCCAGATCCCACGCCGGCGCAAGCCGGGCCGCAACCTTATCCCCCATAACTTTGGCCGCGGTAGTCTTCATATTATCATATCCCGTAGCAAGAATAATAATATCCGCAGGCACCTTCCCCGTATCCGCCAATACCAAGCCGCGCTCATCAAAGCCATCAATACCCTCCGACCACTGGCGAACTTTAACTTTCCCGTCGATGATGAGCTGGCTGCATCCAACATCGATGTAGTACCCGCCTCCACGTGTGAGATATTTGCGGAACAAACCCGCCCCATCGGCGCCGCAGTCGATCGCAAATCCTGCGTTCTCCAGCTGGAAGATACGGTCCTGCTCGCCGACCGTGATGATTCTTGTCCCGATGCGGTGGAACGCGAACTGTACGGGGATCGGCATGCTTTGGGCATAGAGATCGGCGTCTTCTGTCTTGGGACCGGTTTCATCGTACAGTCCGGCTAGCAACATGAAGACGCCGCGGTTACCGGAAATCACGTATGTGCCGCCGCGCTGGAGCATGGTTACGTCAGCGCCATGCTCATATAGGTTTTGACAAATGTCGTGCCCGCTGTTGCCGGAACCGACGACTACGACACGCTTCGAGCTGATGTCCTCGAATTGCGGACCATCGGTGAATTGGCTGGCATGGAGCACCTGGCCGTGAAACTTCTCTCGGCCGGGGAACTGTGGGATATGCGGTTCGCCAGAGTGGCCTGTAGCTAGGATGATGTGGCGCGGGGACATTGTGCGCTGCGAACCGTCTGCTAGACGCAGCGTGGCTGTCCAGGTCTTTGTGTCGTTATTGAATTCGGACCTTTCGATGGTGGTTTTCATCCAGACGTTGAGTTCCATGGCACTCGCGTAGAATTCGAACCAGTCGGCTAGTTTATCCTTGGGGGTGAATAGGGGCCATGTCGGGGGGAAGGGGAGGTATGGCATGTGGCAGTACTGCGCGGTGTCATGGGTCACTAGACTCTGGAGAAGGGTTTAGTGGATGGGACACGAATATCGCTATATATATGACCTCACCTTATACCGCTTGCGCCAGTTGTCTCCAATGCGTTCGTTGTGATCAATGATCAATGTCGGGACGCCCAGTTGGCGGAGTCGAGCCCCAGCACTCAGACCTGATTGGCCTGTAAGGGGTAAGTTAGCGGTCAATAGATAACAGTAGAGGACGTGTATTAAAGACGTACCAGCGCCGATGATCAGCACAGCGGGACTTTTGTCCTCAAATCTCTTTTCCTTCTCTCTCTGCTGCGCCCAATTGTCCCCTGACGGCGTGCCAGTCGAAGAGTTAACACCGTTCCAAGGACGGTTCTTACCAGATTTCTCCTCGAAACCCTTCAGCTCCTGCAGTAAAAAGTTAATCAAGTAAACCTTCCACGCATTATCCTTCTCCTCAAACACCAGACGCAACACGCCCGACCCCCTCCCGACCTCCGTCTCGAAGTCAAACATCGTCTCAAGCCAGTGTACGCCTGGGGCCGGCATCTTCAGCGCAGGCTGAAATGGTCCCGTGTTCCTGGCGCGCATATTGCGCAACTTTGCTCCTCCCGCATTCTCCTGGAGATAAGCAGTAATGTTATCAAGTCCATTGAGGGTGCGGAAATCCCACGACAGGGTCAGCATGTCACGGACCCACGCGTCTTCGCGGAACACGGCCTGCACGTCGGATGCATCATTGCTCGAGAGACATTTGTCGAATCTCTGGAACCATTCTGCCACAACCGCGTTGACATCGACAGTGCTGGTGTCTGCTGGTAGTCCTCTGCTGGATAGATTTGGCAAGTAGATGGTGTGCGGTTCTTCGTCGGCAGGGATGTCCATGGTTGCTGCTGGGATGAGGGGTTGTGTTGTGCGGGGAAGAAAAGAGCGAACGCGACGATGAGATCGATCAAGATCAGTTAGGGCGGGTCCAGGGGCTTTAAGTAACTAAGTTACTGGAGAGGAAGGAAGCCAACTTGGATCTCTGATCCCTGCGATGCTTGACGTGGCTTCTTTTCATTCCGATTAGGATGGTGGTTGATGGTGGAGTGGAGTGTTGTTGTGCGAAGAAGGTCGTCCTGTTGTGTCACCGACGGCACTTGCCCCTCGTATACATACTATATCTACAGCTCCACCACTTCACCGAACTCAGCCCTCAAGTTTTTCTGGCCTGTGCGCTTCATCTTATTACAGGGATCTAGTTAGATCTGTAATAATAGCAATAGTTTCAAATATTCAAATGTCTGAAGCCTGAGAGCTGACGATTATCTACTCTATATTTTACTTTAATCCCTGTATCCTATTTATATAAATGTGCGCAATGGAGCAGAGAGACTTGGATTATCTACTTCATAAGATCCCTGCAAATTTAATTCCTAGGATAGACCCCTGCTTGCATCAAAAATTAAATTATCAGCAAACTTGCAGTGCCTATCCTCGAGAATCACCGCTAGGCGAGTGATATTTTTGCTCTATCCCTTAGAAAATAAGCTGTGATAGAAGCAAGTAGTCCTAGAAACTGAGATAAGAGTAAGATATATCTAGGTCAATATCAGCAAGTTTGTTATCCGTGTCATGAAGTTCTACTAGAGCTGTCTTCTGGAGACCTAGACTAGGAACTTACTATACATGGATGTTTGAAACCAGAAAAGGGGTCTCTCTGAACATGGTATTCCTGTAATCCCCAAATTCAAGATCTGCAAGACTGGATGGTCAGTGGTTAGCAAACCGCATCAAGAGGAACAATGCTGTCTTGACAAAGTGAGAGCTAACGCACCAAAGTTTAAGAGTCCGGCACCTCGACCGTCATCTTCATAATCTCGCCATACTCCGTCTCGGAATCGGAGGAGGACGACTCGTCGGGCTTCGCCTCTAAATAATCCACGTTAGTACATTCCACTTGGCCCACTTCAAATAGATTTCAAGTAGAAATTGGTATTACGAAGCGATTTTCGCGCAGTCAGGACACATTTTTTCAGTTCCCCCCTCTTCAGACTTGACAGACCAAACTGGACAATAGTCTGGTAGCTCGTGCCACTCCTTTGTACGGTCTATGGCAGCGCTGGTGTCCGCTTCAGTTTGCGGGAGACGGAAAAACGAGAAGGCATCCCTAGGTTCTCGATCGGCTACATCCTTTGAGAGCTCTTCGTAGAGTTCACCTAACCGGCGCCTGAGCGAGCTGGTGAAAGGGTCTCTTAGGCCTTCTTCAGCGCCAGATATACCTGGATGGCAAAATTGATAAGGGACTAGTTGGCCGTCTCGAAGGGCCCATGCCACAGGATTTCGGAAAGCAATTTCCACACGCTTAACTCCCCCCAAGGTCCTTGTGTGTACTAGGCATATCAAGCTCGAACATATGTCCAGTTTTAATCAACATATAGGGTGGTGCGGGGAGGGGGCCGTGCATATGTGTCATTCCGAAGGCAATCTGGCCTTGCAAACCGTGCGTACGGATGATGTCTTCAATTTCACGACGCGCCTTTTCGATCAATGGAGCTTTGAGGGACGACGACGTTAGGTAGTGTGTAGGAAGATTGGCGTAGAGTTTGAGGTTGTCGCCCAGGTTAGGGCGCTCCCTTTCTCCAGCCTATAGAGAAGACATAGTGGAGTATTTTGTGGTTCGGTAAACCTTGTAAAAAACTGTGTTAAGACGCTCAATGAATGGGTTTTCAAATATGATGATATCTATGCAGGACGAAGAAACTGGCTCCCCTTTATAGACTGACGGGCGCCAGAGAGCGGACCACGCCTGGATTCTGTTGCTGATCGTTCCTCTCATAATAATGAGAGTACTTGAAACATGTGATCTTTTTGCAGTAACTCGAGTTGATGGTAGAGGTAGTTGGCGAAGGGTCGACATTCAGACGGATTCTCCACGTACAATGCAGGCGAGCCTTTTTATTGATGGTTATCGCCATCGGAGGATTTAGATGCAGCAAGAAGCTGTCCAATATGAAATGACAAGAAGTGGAATAATGGAAAGAGCCAGCCAACTACACGTTTCAATACCATCGATTGAAACGCGAAGGTGTTGACGCTGAGAGGAAAACAACCGAACTTTCGACTTCCCGCGGTCGCTGGGGTCACAAGCGGGAAAGTGGTTATCACCGCTACGTTCGAAACGTGTGATTTCCCGCGCGTTAGGATACATTACCCCACCGGAGTCATGATCCAGAACCATGGCGGATTCCCAATCCAACGCCTAGCTCTTTGTCAATTTGTTGTTCGAAGGGTCTACCCAGCGCAGTGGCTGTAGGAGACCAACAGTAAGAAAGACGCATACAGACACAGACCTGCGTGTCGATCACCGCACTGTTGTCTTTATGTGTTTCAGCAAGAGAAGAAAGCCGTCTTTGAAGTTGCTCGAGGGTCAAGAGTGACAGCCAATAGAAGCGATTGATAAGCGAGGCTTCTAAGTTAGCATTTCATTATGTAAGCAGCTTCTCCCAACATCCTCGTTCTGTTCTCAGCTGTTCTCTTCTCCTCCGAGTCCAAACTGGATACCAACTATTTCATGAAGCTTTCCTTTATCGTCCCTTCATACAATATGACTGCAGGAGTTTTCCCTCTTGCCAATGCCCATGCCCCTGGCGCTTTGAACTATGTCCTCAGCTTTCTCCTCGTTGGCGTTGCCTGGGGATTTACGACCCCCTTTATCCGCCGTGCAGCAGTGGATTTCAAAGCATTGAATGATCCCAAACAGGATAGAAAACAGTTGGAAGCGTCCGACTCGGGTTTTTGGTTGGCGCGGAAAGTTACCTCCGTCTTTTGGACTGTCGCCCATCTCTTACGGACTCCTGCATATGCTATCCCTCTCCTGCTGAATTTGACGGGGAGCGTGTGGTTTTTCCTTCTGGTGGGAAAGCACGGTATGGATTTCTTGTTTTTCGTATCTCATTATTCGTGTCGTTTCCTATCAGTTGCATGTTCTAACGAGGTGCCATGCGTAGAGCTGAGTCTGACTGTTCCAATCACGAACTCTATGGCGTTTCTCTTCACCGTGTTGGGAGAATGGTACGTTGAAGGCAAAGTCATTTCAAGGGGTGAGTATTTCGACTATATCTTCCCTCTATTCAGCAAACCTTGTGGTTGGTATGGCCATCGCAGGCCGCTCAGAAGGATAGAAAACTGCCACTACGCTCCTTCATCGCTTCAAGCGCGTGCTAACATCCAGTGTCTTTTTCAGAAACGTGGATAGGCATGTCCCTGGTGTTGGGCGGGATCGCCCTCTGTGTTCATTCTAAAGCGTAGCACGCTTTGCCCCTCTCGTCCTTTGCCAACAATTGAAGAATCATCCCTTTGTATACTCATTATATCCCATTTAGTCCACGTCCTTATTTTTCAAAGTTCCAAAGCCTTCTTCGTTTGGTTTATTATTTTCATTCCCAAAGTTTATCCACCCATGGCAAGAAAGAATGCTATGCTCCGGGGAAAGGACTAATCTCCGAGGCTAAGAGTGCCAAAAGTCTATCACCCGGATGGCTAGTTTACAGCAACAAGATCTTTCCTATAATTTTGCTTTTTTTATCCAATCTGGCGCCCGTTGTCGTCCTGTTCATTTTGCCAAGCAAAATTTAGGAACGATTTAATCCTCCATCCGTGATCATGACACCGTTGGCTGGGATGGTTATATATCTCCGCTACAGATAATTCTGGCCAGTCGATCGATCAGAGCTACAGGGGCTTGCTCGGCACAGCTTGGCTCGAGGACGATTGTTATTCGCTGACTTTGACAATATTCCATCCCGCTCGTTGACACGGGACGTTCTGTGTGTTATTGAGTTAGGTATAGTGGGCCGCCTTCGGATTGCTTATAAGCCGAATTCCTAGTTCCTGAGCAACCAAGTCCAACTTCGACGGGCCCGGCGATAGCTCGTTGGGATATCTAGGAATTGAAAGAAGATAACCTATAACAATCATGGTCTCTCTACAAGCAGGAAATGGGATATGGTTTTAGGCTCATGCGACAATGTTGGTACATCAGTGCTAGTCGCGCCGACATCAATCCAAGTTGCTACGAGAAGACCCATTGATTCAGCTAATTGGGTTTTAGGCTCCGTTTAGTGTGCCAAAGTCGTGATGCTAGGGGACATTGTCTGGGAAAATGTGACGAAGTTTGGAGTCAGCGCGCAATATCACTCTCTTCATCACAGTAGATGGCATATAAGTCGGACGGTATCGCTCTTCGCTCCATTCGTCCTCATTTCGCGTTTGCCTTGTTCCTGATCCGCCTTTGCAATTCCAGTCCGAGGGCCCGTTGGTTTGCAATGGGCGGTTTGCATCTCTGAGGTGATGTCTTGATTTAGTTCTCCGCTTTTCCATTGCATCGGGCGTTATGGTTAATGGTTCTACAGCTGCGAGTTAGTCCTCTCCGACAAACAGCACGATGGAGCTCGAGTCTGACAACGCCTCGAAGAATATTAGGAGAGCGATGTCTTTGGTTCTTCCATTCAAGAGATCTTTTCCCTTTCCAAAATGACCAAGATGCCACAATAGCATAATAGGAGGATTTTCTATTCATAAATCCCGCAATATCTCTTGCAATTTGCTCTATCATGCCCAGCCATTTCCTCCAACCATAACAACCCATCGTTCCCTGATGTATCACGTTTCCACCAACAAAAAGAAAAAGGGGAAAAAGTAAGGGAAAAAAGTAAAACTGCATCTCAAGTCTCCGTACCAAATTGTCTCCCTATTCTCCGAACTAACATCTCATGATGTCTCGAAAACAACCGTCCCCCCTTACAAAACGCTACTAACCTCCCCAGCAGCCTTGCGCAAGAACTTTGCAACAGCACCAGGCTGGCTGATCATAGGCGAGTGGCCGGCGTTAATTTTAACCACGTTCGCTTGTTTGATACGCGCGAGCATCATCATGCGAGATTGGGTCTTGGGGAGCACGGCTTGATCCGCAGAGCATGTGAGGTAGGAGGATGGATAGTAGCGGTATGCAGGGTAAGTAAGTTCGCTGTAGAACACGCTACAAAGGAGTCTTGTCAGGAACGGGTGATATTTTGGATCTGTTGTGTCAGGGAAGAGAGGCTTACTGTCTGGATTGCAGTTTCAACTTCTTGTTCCAAAAGCCCGCTGCCTCGGGAGAAAGATCGTTGTACATTCTAGTATCGCCATCCATGATGCGAACCCAATCACCTTTCTCGCCCTGCTACACCGTTAGACACTGAACCACTAGACTAGCTCAAGAAAGCCTCGGCGCGTTATGAGGGAGCCTTACCACTTGAACAATTCCCGGAGGAGGTCTAGTATCCAGATCAGCCAGGCTCATACCAGGAGGATAAATCAGCCCCGCAATGAACGCCAGGTGCAAGACTTTCCCACGGCGATGAATCGGCTTATCACCATGGGCTGCATCCTCCGACGCCTCTTCCGCCGCGACAGAGAGCATTTCATGATGGAACGACTTCAACGCCTCGCAGCCCACAATGCCCGCGTACGAATGCACCGCCAACACAGCATCCTTGCCGCTCTCGATGACGGACTCAATTGCGTCCTTGACAACTTCGACATCGGCGGAGAAATCCTGCACCGCGGGGTTGACGTTGGGCGATTTGAGGGTAACCGGGTAGACTGAGTAGCCTGCCTTCTCGAGCAGGGCGGTCACATAGACCCAGACGGAGCTGGATTGCCAGGCGCCGTGGACGAGGATGAAGGTGGGTTTAGCGCTAGTATCCATTTTTACGTCGCTTCCTGGATGGTCGGCTTCGAGGTTAGGGGTGGTCTCGGACATTTTAGTCGAGGATGGGTGGGTTTTTCGGTCAATTGGAAAATGCGTGAGGTGTTGTGTGTTCTTCGAGCGTTGATAAAGTTGCACACGAGAAGGTTGGTTTGATCTATGCGAGGCGATGGGGAGGAAGAATGAGAAGGGAGACTCTACTTTCGGCTGACAGAGTGCCTTATATCCCATCCACAACCCTTCGCGAATCCTTCACTTCTCGAAACAAGGAAGCGAGTGAAAGATGCCATAGTGAATGGAGTCAAGCGGTATTATTTCACAACACTACGTCGTAGTGAAAGAAGTATAGTCTCGCTTTTTCGACTCATTATTCACTAGTGAGAAGATAGGCTATTAAAGCAACGTGGGCGCCCGGGGGAACCCAGGGATGCAGTGAAAGCGAGGTGGTCCCACACGGGATAGCTTAGTGTAGTACCCTTGCGTCGCACAAAAGCCGAAGGCTTCAATTTCTCTTTTCCTTTGTTTCGGCTTGTCTATGCTTGCTTGTTTGCTGCTTTGGGGGTCTTGGTGACACAACCCGCGCTTATTGCTTTGACTTGGTAAGCACGATTTTTCTTGGAGCTAGAAGTATCCCTCGTCTGTGGGGAGGGGCTCCCGCACTCTGATTGGGGGTGGGCATAGTAGGCGAAGAAATGAGGTGAATGATAGACAATGTATTTAGGGAGAAATGCTGTGTATCTTCAGACAATATCAGGTACATACATACAAACATACAAAACATAGTTCCGACAAGACGACAAAATAAGCATATCTCAGGGTCTTGGCTGATGGTCTTGGCAATGATTGAGTGGCTCCAAGTTCCAACCTTATTGTCACTCCGCATCAAAACAACCTCTCGACCATACATCTACATACATAGTATGTGTGCAGCGTCATCGCCACGACAGGAGTGATAACCATGCGTATCTTCCACACCTCCCATACGGCCTACAATGTGCACACAATCCGGCACCAACCCCTCTCCGAGATCTCCGGCGCCCTCGGCGATCTCGGCACGTTCCTCCCTATCGTAATCGCACTCACCGTCAACAAATCCATATCTTTGTCCAGCACGCTCATATTCTCCGGAATATTCAATATCCTGACCGGCCTATTCTTCGGCATCCCGCTACCGGTGCAGCCGATGAAAGCTATTGCCGCAGTTGCCATTGCGAATGGCTTCAGTCGTGGGGAAATCGCTGCGGCAGGGATATTTGTTGGCGCGTGTATTTTCCTGTTTAGTGTGACCGGCCTGTTGCGCTGGTTTGCGCGTGCGATTCCGATCCCCGTTGTTAAAGGCATCCAAGTCGGCGCTGGTTTGAGTCTCGTAATCTCCGCGGCGGGGAAGTTACTTTCCTCACTGTCATGGACTCATCCGTCCTGGGCGGATAATTACCTATGGATGATTGCCGCGTTCTTGGGCCTATTAGCGACTAATATCTACCGCCAAATCCCCTACGGTCTCCTAGTCCTTATTCTCGGTCTCATCTTCGCTTTCATCCTCCTTCTCTCCCCGACTCACCACAAAAACTCCCCCCTCCCATCCTTCGGCCTCTGGCATCCACACTTCCTCCTCCCCAATTCCCGTGCCTGGAAAACCGGCATCATCAACGCCGGCATCGGCCAGATCCCACTCACAACACTCAACTCCATAATCGCCGTCGTCCATCTCGCCGGCGAACTCCTCCCCTCCGTCACCACACCGAGCATAACCTCTATCGGCCTCAGCGTCGCCGCCATGAATATTCTCAGCTGCTGGTTCGGCGCGATGCCCATGTGTCATGGCTCCGGCGGTCTGGCGGCACAATACCGCTTCGGCGCGCGCTCGGGCGCAAGTGTGATTTTCCTCGGGGCGACTAAACTTCTGCTCGGCATATTCTTTGGAAACACGTTGCTGGGCCTACTGGATAGGTTCCCCGCAGCGTTTTTGGGGGTTATGGTCATTGCCGCGGGGCTGGAGTTGGCGAGTGTAGGTGAGAGTTTGAATACGGGTCGTGCGTGGGATTTACGGGGGGGTGTGGGTGCAGATGGGGATGGAGATGGAAGGTGGGTGGAGAGGAGTCTGAGTGAGAGTGAGAGGAAGGAGAGGTGGAGTGTCATGCTTGTCACGGTGGGCGTCCTGGTAGCGTTTAAGAATGATGGCATTGGGTTCCTCGCGGGAATTCTGTGTCATTGGTCGTACAGGCTGCCGGTGATGGTTGATGCGGTTCGCGATAAGTTGAGACATGGCGGGATTCGTCTGCGTGATACGGCTCGCGCGGATAGCGTCGCGTGATGACTTTCCTACGGTATATTTCTTTCTTTATTTTACTTCCCCGTTAACGATGAGAAGTGATGTTGGTATGTTTGGATAGATATATGACAGCGATGATATCGACGAAAGTATGATTGGGTAATTTTTCTTTTAGATATATAGGCAGTATTGTGGGATAGTTTCAATCCGACCATTTACAAGTCCGCGATGAATACTATATACTGTGATCATACTTTCATAGAAGCAAATTGAGGCTGAGGGGAGAAATTTATATACATTCACTCTAGCTGTTTGAAATGGCCTTTAGGTGGCACATAGCTGAGCAGTAACAGCTAAGTGAGCTTGTTCCATTGGGCACAGTTAATGCTCTTGCTAATTGCTAACTGGTATGCCAGCATTAATCTCCTCTCTACGCTGTTACATCCTTAGGGGTCTCTTGTTGCTCATACATGACACAACCCTCGGCGAAGAGCCTATCGTCACGTGCATCTGGCCGCGGATAACCGATGGCCGATAAGCGAGTGTTATCTAATCGTGCTTATCTGCCGCTTCCCCCATCGAACAAGCAATTGAGGATATCAACAGACAACACCCAATATTCTCTACAGAAACACAATCCTGCTATCCAATATCCCATCCACCCCTCTCAAAAATGGACAATCCCGTCCTCACCCCCTCCCAACTCGCCTCCTTCCACTCGAACGGCTACCTCGTGATCCCCAACTACCTCTCGCCGACCACCCTCCAGACCCTCCTAACCACCACGCAGACACTCCTCGATGACTTCCCCCTCTCCACCCATCCACTCACCCGCTTCACAACCGGCGACGACGACCACTCTGCAGCAAAACACGTCGGAGACGACTACTTCCTAACCTCGGGCGATAAGATCCGTTTCTTCTTCGAGCCCGACGCCTTCTCCTCCTCCTCCTCCTCCTCCTCCTCCTCCTCCACCTCTGAGTCCAGCACCACCACCACCCTCTCCCGCCCCAAGAACCTCGCCGTAAATAAAATCGGCCACTCCCTCCACACCCTCTCCCCGCCCTTCAGCGCCATAACCCACACCAGCCCCACCGGCGCCAAAAACGCCTCAATCGCGCGCTCCCTAGGCTTCAAAGACCCCCGCGTCCTGCAGAGTATGGTCATATGCAAACAACCCGGTATCGGCGCCGCTGTGCCCCCGCATAAAGATAGCGAGTTCCTCTACACGGACCCGCCGAGTGCGGTCGGGTGGTGGTTTGCGTTGCAGGATGCGGGGGTGGGGAATGGGGCGTTGGGCTTTTGGAGGGGGAGTCATAAGACGGGACGTGTGGGGAGGAGGTTTGTGAGAAAAGAAGCTGCTGAGGGTGGTGGTGGTGGCGGCACGGAGTTTGTCGAGTGGAGTGGGCCTGGGTTACCGGCGGATTTGGAAGGGGGGGCTGAGGGAAAGGAGGATTATGTACCATGCGACGAGGACTTTGAGATGGTGGATGTACCTGCGGGCTCGTTGGTGTTGATTCATGGGAATGTCCTGCATAAGAGTGAGAGGAATTCGAGTCAGAGGAGTCGTTGGGCGTATACGTTTCATGCCATTGAGGGTGCTGAGGGGTGTGTGTATGATGAGCGGAATTGGCTGCAGCCGCCCGAGGGAGGGGAGGGGTTCACGAGGTTGTATGGCGATGGGAAATAAGTGGGAGGCGGTTTAGAAGAGGGAGGGAATGGCTATGTGATGTCTGATAGTTTTTTTTCTTCGATTAGCTTATAGCTATGCTATGATTCGCGCTGTCTATTGTAAAATGTTGAAAGACGTTTTGTCTGTCTCTCCCAGTGTGGCCTGCTTGACACACTCAAAAAGATATATATCTACACAAACGACAGGACTCCGCAAGCGCCTTACCCAAGCTTTTCCCCAGAAACATGATATCCCATACGAAAAAAAAAAAAAAAGAGATAAAAAGAAAAAGACAGTAGATCACGACACCTTCAACATATCTAACATGCCCTTCGTCTGCCACGCCTGCTGCGCCCGATCCACCTCCTCCCTCACACGCTTATGCAACTTATCAACCAGCGCATCGATCTTCGCCGACTGTCCCAAATTCACCGAGTAAAGGTCCAAAATATTCATCGCGACTTCGACCGACAGATTCACCGTGTGTGGGTCCTTGATGGATTTATACGCCCATTTGAGAATCGGTTGGAGGGAGACTTCGTCGCGGCCGGAGAGCGCGGCGCCCAGGGCAGCGCGATGGCGTAGGGCTGTGATGAGGGTGAGGATTGCGAGTTTATCGTTTGTCGCGAGCACGCGGTCGAGAGATGCCGAGTACCGGCCCTTGCGAAGATCGGCTTCCCAGTCATGTTCCTTTTTCCGTCTCTTGGTGTCCTGGCTCTCAATGACGATGTCTATGCCGTCGCCGATAAAGTCCATGCCGCGGAACCGTTTCTCCCACCCCTTGCCGCGCTTCTTTTCGGCGTTCTTGACCTTGCGATCGTGCTCGTCCAGCTTGCCCTCGAGAAGGGCTTGCATTTCTCGTTGTCGCTCGCGCTCGCGCACTTTTTGCTCGCCGGATAGACGCGTCTTGAGGGAGAGGATGCCAGACTGCATGCCGACGGCGATGTGCTTGTCTTCGCGCTCGGCGCCGGAGGTTATGACTCCCAAGGACAGGATGGGCGATGGGTATTTTATCCCCGCGACTACGTTCCAGCCTGTCGTTTCGAAGATCTTCATGTGCCCGTCCAGCGAGCCGCTGACAAGTCTCTCGCCGTGGGACGCAAGTGACAGAGCGGTCACGGTCTTTTGGTGGCTCTTGATCATGTGCAGCGGCTTGCCCGCCACGACGTCTAGTACGGCAATCTGGTTACCCGCCGCCGCCAGCACAGATGTGCCCGCTGGCATAGGCAGAACGGACTCGACGGGCGCAGCAAGTTTAAACGTCATCACCGCGCGGCCCGCAGCGCGTGAATCCCACAGCCGCACAGTCTGATCATAACTGCCGGACATAAACAAGTTCGCCGACTGCGACCCGCACATAAAGGCGCCGCTGCGCACATAGTCCGCATGGCCGACAAAGGTGCCCACGCTCTTCTCGGTGGGAAGATCCCACAATCGCACCGTCTTATCGTCGGACGCACTCAGCAGCGCGGTCGGATCCCGCGGCGAAAACCTGCTCACCCATACGGGCTGCTTGTGTTCCTTCCACGTGCGTAAGATGGCGCGAGAATTCACGTCGAAGACTTGGATGGCACCCGTCTCGTCGCCGGCAACTAGGACGCGGCCGTCAGGTCGGACTTCGGCGCTGCGGGCGGTGTCATCGAAGCGGCTGAGTGTCTTGAGTAGTTTGCGGGTGCGGACGGAGAAGATTTGGACGCGGGCGCCGGTGGTGACGGTGAAGATGTCGGGAGGAGTAGTGGAGGAGAAGGCGGAGGCGGAGGCGGGTTGTAACGGTTGCGAGATGTGGGTTATGGGACTGTTGGAGGGGGAGGGAACGAGGGTGGGTGTCTTGAAGGATTTCCAGTACAGCTGCTCGGGGGTCAGGCGGGTGGAGGGAGCAGAGGGCAGCTTGACCTGCGGCAGGGATTGGACCGGAGCGGCCATTGTGGCGGGCGGGAGGGGTTGAAGCGGTAAATTTCAGCTATATTTGCGTAGTATGCATGGTGAAGGCATTGAGCGAGGAGCAGTCGTCGGTGGCAGCAAAATGAGCTATGAAGATGAAGATGCAGTTGAAGCTCGAAATAATTTTGAGACCGGAGACACGTTGTTCCAATCGCTGACTAAACATCTCGGCGCAATGTTAATCCAGTCACGTGGAATGGTTATTCCTCGGCACCGGAGACACAATGATCCGTTTCCAGCCACATCACATGACGCGTGTTGACGAATCGCCCAAAGCGGAAAGCAACGACGTCAACAAACAAATAATAATCAAACAAACCAAACATCGTCAACCTCGATCAATCGACATCACAACTCACACTCTCTAGATATTGATATTGATAATCCATCCTCATTTATCGAGGGCTCCTCACGCCGGAAAAAACACTTCCCCCGCCCAATTGCTGTCCGCGGCGTGGTCCCCCTGCATACTCTGTACATAGCACTCCGCCGCCCAGCCACGCCGCCCGCTTGCAGCCCTTGCTAGCCAACTGATCCTCGCTCATCCCTGCTCTCGCCAGCGCTTGTTCCTGGACCTCCCCAGCCTCTCCGGAGTTTGTAGCCGCGTCAGAGGAGCACCACCAGCACTGAAATACCATGATAATCTCCTGCGTCTCTGCAGTTTAGCACTTCTTCATCTTTTTCTCTTCATCTTCTCTTCTTGTTCTCTTCCTCGTTCGTTCCTCTTGCCATTGCGAGGGCTGGTTCTTCGATTTCGTCTCTCTCTCTCTCTCTCTCTCTCTCTCTCTCTCTTGTACTCCGTCCTGTCCGTTGCTATCTATGAACGATCCACGACAAGCTCCGCTGCGCTAAGGATCCTCTTTCGTCATTCTTCCGCTCTCTCTCCTTCGTGTCGCTCGTTTACCTCCCACTCGTTTCTGTGATGCTGCCTTGCAAGAACACTGCCCACTAAACAGCACTCACACCTTTCCATTACCCCGCCATGGCGTCCAAGCTGGTGAAGATGCCCGCTGGCGGTCACACGGCGGGTATTTTCGCAGACATGTCTGTCGACGGCCCCGAGATTGGCACGCTCGTCGCCATTTTCGATCGCGCAAAGAACCTGCCCAACCGCAAGACCATGGGCAAGCAGAATCCGTACTGTGCCGCGCGTCTGGCTAAGGAAGCCAAGAAGACAGACACGGATATGCGGGGCGGCCAGACCCCGAAATGGTGAGATAATTATGCTCCATTCAATGCGCTTTTTTTACAGTTACGAGAGGTACGATTCTAACGTCTGGCGGTTCCTTTTCATGCAGGGACCAAGAGCTACGATTCACTGTCCACCAGTCGCCCGATTACTACCAACTCAAAGTTTCCGTCTTCAACGATGACAAGAAAACGGATCTCATTGGCGAGACGTGGGTGGATCTGAGAGGCGTCATCGTGGCTGGCGGCGGGCAGAGCGATCAATGGCATGGTTTACAGTGCAAGGGGAAATACGCTGGTGACATCCGAATCGAATTGACGTATTACGACGCGCGGCCCAAGGATGAGGCTGTGATTGAGCGGAGAAAGGAGGAGAAAGCTGAGGCCAAAGCTGATGCTGCCCGCACACTGTCTGGTCCTCGTCAAGCGAAAGCACCAAAGCGACGACCTCTTCCTGCGGATCCCACCGGAGCTACTCCACCGCGACCGTCAACCGCTGATGATGGTCCGATCACTGCAGCAGAAGAGCCTCCTCCGCCTGCTCCGTTGAGACGTCCACCTCCTGCTCAACCTCCGGTAGCCCAACAACAACAACAACAACAACAACCACCGCCGCCGCCGCCGCCGCCTCCGGAGCAGCAATCATCGCGAGTCTACGAAACACCAGATGATTTCCACCGCCAGTGGGCTCCCTCCAATCCCGCTGCCCCTCCGCCAAACCCTGCACCTCAACATCCATACGAAACAAATCCCCCACGACATGCAGTTCAACCTCCGCCCGTGGACGTGTATGACCCGCACCCGCCGCAGCCAACGCATCCTCCTCTAGATCAACAATATGCTCCGCCGCCTGAATTTCATCAGAGCGCCGCGCTTGTTACTACTAGCCAGCTGTTTGATGCACCGCCCAACACCCACCATTATCCTCCCGAACAAAACATTCCCTACGGAAATGACGCCTATGAACCCCAGCCACGTCAGCAGAATCATCACGTGGTAGCTCCAGACCATCATTACAGCATGCCGCCAACGTATCCTACCACGGGTGGTTCTAGAGGGTCTCACTACACCACCACCGATCCCCATGCACGTACCGCTTCTGAGATCTCGACAAAATCTCGACGCCATCATGGCTCCGGTGAACTACATGGCCATTATCACCGGTATAGTAACGCGGCTCCGCCGAATAACGACCATTACATTGATGATGCTGGTGGAAGCTCCGTCCACCCCTCGGATTTCCACTCGGGTCATGGGTATATGCAGCCGCAAGTTCAAGATGAGGAAGACGAAGGACCACCTCCGCCCCCACCCGTTCATCGAGCTGGCATTGTGCAGAAACTACCTCCAGAACCCTCGTATCACCAACCGAGTGAGCCTGTTCCAATGCCAAAACCGCTCAGTTTTGGGCCTGGCAGACGTTCGCCAAATATAAGTGACGCTGACCAGCAAACGTACGTCGCGTACTCTCCCAACTACTCGAGTTCTGCGTATCCGCCGCCGGAACCGGAACGCCAAGTCTACTCTACATCCCCCACGCCGTCGTATCGCTCATATGCTGGTCAACGTGATCGAGCCTACCCGCCGGTGGAAAGACCCGTGTCCTCCAATGGAGAACTGGTGCCGGCCGCTTTGGTTGCAGGATGCAGTCCAAATGTGGTTGATGACCCAGAGCCACCTATGTACGAGCCCAGACATGAACGGCGACAAAGCAACGTGGCAATTCAGCAAATCCCGTCACAGCAGTTGGTCCGTACTTCACCGGCTCCGGTAGATAGGCCCTCTCCTCGCACCACTCCTGACCCACGGGTTGTTCCGCCTCGCAAATCCGTCAGTCCGCATCCGCCGCCCCTACAGGATCCTGGTACATTATCCGGTGTCCCATTCTCGCCCGATTCTTACGACGCATTGAACCCTGGCGTTGGGAATTCTTCCGCCCTTCAGCAGCCCCCACCGGCGTATGACTCTCCTGAAGGAGCGATGGAAGCTGCTCGTCAACGGGAGGTTGAGAAGCTGCGTGACTTGGGGCCAATTATAGGAAACGATGGTCGTGTCATTGATCCGACAGATCATCTGCCCACGGATACATGGGCGCCTGAACCTGAGAGAAAGCCGCGCAAGCCAGAGGTTGTCGTTCGATTCAAGCACAGCACCATGAGCTCACGCTCGTCTACACGTGAGCAGAAGCCAGCGACAACACGGCCACACTCTGTCATCGCCGCAAGTTACTCGCAACGACAGTCGCAAGTAGTAGATAGGTCATCCCCTGCGGCGCCTGCATCACAATCATCCGTTCGCACACGCTTACAAAAGCAGTCTGGCCGGCCACAGTCGTACATTCAACCGAGCACGAGCAGGCAGGAACAAACACCGCCACGAACCAGCCAGGCTTTACGCGAGCGCGAAAACTTATCCACATACTCCAGCAGCAGCCACAGCGCAGCGGCAACTCCGTCATATCACTCCGCCGGTAACTCTCCATATCACCACCAACCGCAAGGCTCGCCGTCGTCTGCGGTATCACGCCACTCCCCATCGACCGTCTCGCGCCATTACCAGACAATCGGTCCGCCAATCCCTGCCAAGGTGCCTATTCACCCAGGCAACCAGAATTATCCGGCATCGGGGCCAGGCGCAGTTGTCGCTGGCACAGGCGAGCTTGACGCGTTGAGCGAGGAGATGAAGCGGATCGACATTGGCGTGGGAAAAAGGCGCGCACGAATTTCGTATACAGGGAGCTATGAGTGATGAAATGAATTATGCATACATGGGCTTTTTTTTTCTTTTTCGTTGGTGTATTTGTTGCAATAATTTTTTCTGTTATGTAATATGCACTGCATGGTTGATGATATATTTTTTTTCTTCTTCCTTTGTTGTGGTTATTTTGGCATATAATGGAAATCGGATCGTGGGCTCGGGGCAAATAAATGGGCAGGGGGCTTTCTTTCTTTCCTTTTTTTTTTTCTTTTTTTTGGTGGGAGGGGGGATCATCTTTGTTGCGACGAGTGTGTTGTGTATTTAGCTTCTTTGAAAAATTATCACCATGATTCTGAGAGATTTCTTTTTTTTTGATATCTGCTGGGCTGAATGTTCGCGGTCGGCAAGGGTATTCTCACGCGTGATATATATATAGTCGGCAAGGTCAGGTGCTGCAGCGCTGTTCAATACTACTGCCATTATAACTAAGACTTCTTTAGGGATATCGTAGCCAAAGGGCTGAGGATAATAACCTATCGGGAGACTTGACAAGGTCCTTTTTGTTTCTTCTTCTCTTACATCATGGAGCTGTGTGTGGCTCGCCCAGGGACAGCACAGGAAGCAAGCGCTCCAGATATATCATGCGTATCTAACGTAATAACTATCCACAGAAAAAAAAATGTAGATTTAACCGTGTCAGTTATACCGCAACCCCTGTTCGCCCACCTACCTGGCTAGCTGGCTGAATGACTTGCACGACGATCGAGAAATCCAGGCAAAGTTACGCTGTCACCATGAACGCATACTTTATTCGAACTCTTCGTCCCCCCCTTCCCTCACATGGTTTCTTCCCCTACCCTACAACTACAAGGAGGAGGAGAAGGAGCTGAAACACGATGGAAATAGGCTAATTTATGTTTCCTGATAGCTGGTTCGATCGAACATGTCTCGCGAAATTTTGAGAAGAAGAAGAGGAAGAAGAAGAAGAAGATCATCAAAGCTGCTGGATATCCTACACAGAATGCCAATGTCAATGGAATCGATTTATCCTTTACAACTGGGGGTCCCGCGAGCTGAACTTTGAGAGATCTAGAATGTTTGTTCCATGTGTCTGGTAGAGATTTACTAGAGCGCGGGTTATGCTGTGCTTCCTACAGGGAGATATGATGTAGATATTCAGGTAGTGTGGCTACTGATGTGCAGAGTTCGAACTTTTGCATCGCGCGGCGTGGTGCGCAACTTGTTTCCTGAACAGATGCGAGAAAGAAAGACAAACGTGAAACATGCTAGGAGAAGCAGATAATCAGCGGGCTGAAGCCTGAAGGCGAAGTCAGTGGGAACAACAATGAGTGGGAGAGTCACTGTCGCCGCAATTGATGAAAAAAATGTCAAGGCAGAAACTCTCCAACTTCGATCCCGGCGTCGATATTTTTGCACCTGGCGTAAGTGTTCTCCCAGGATGAGATGGGTGAGAATGATGCCGCACAACTTGCCAATGGCACATCCATGGCTTCCCCGCATCTTGCTGGGCCGGTGCTGTACCCGTATGCGCTGGAGGGCCAGCCAGGAGCTGCCGAGATGACTGCACGGATCAAGGAGCTTGGAGTGAACAAATGTTGTCGTTGTATCTGACCCTCCAGCTGATCCATATGGATATCTAGGTGGTCACATGATAGTCACGTTCGGACAATCAGTCCCGGTGGAATAATTGTCCGAGATGTACTTCATCGCCCCTGCCTGTTTTGGTTCCAGCCAATCACAGCCTTGGACTGTGACACAACAGACTTCCCAACTTGGCACTTCGTAAACAAGCGCCTAGTGCTTGTGCTGAACCTCATCACGGAGCTGGCGGGAATGCGTGATATAAATGAACGAGGTCTCCCTCTGCTGACGGAAACATGAGCCCTCGATAGCATCCACTATCGCTGCACTAACCCAATCCACAGCATCTACGACGCATCCCACATTCATTGATCATATCCTTATCTCGATCTAGAACCATGGACGAGAGGAAAGACCCTCACGCCCCCCCCGAGAAAGGAGGTCTCCTCCACTCCGCCCCGCCGCCCAACTACACGCCGCCTGCGACCTTCCAGACCTCTTTTGCCTGCGTTTCGCTGCACATGACCGACCGCATCCGCCTCCTACGCTTCCCCTCCGCCCACGTCCAACAAATAACCGCCATCGTGAAGCAAACCTGGACGCGCGGAATCCAGGTCACGCGGCCCTACGATGCCTCAAACGAGATCAAGCTGAGGGGCAACCCATGGAGCTCGTCGAACGGGTTCTGGGGCGACGACAGAATCCATGCGCGCAGGCTGGTGTGTGCGATTTTGGCGGGCTTGTTCGATTTGGGATGGGTGTTGAAGGCGAGCGTGGATATCAGTAAGAAAGAATATGATAAAGGTATGTACGCACTTTTCTTCTTTGGAAGCACGGGCGTCGACTAATTGCCGCGTCTAATGCAGACACCCTCCTTTTCCGCCGCCAAACCCCCCCACCCCCGCGCTGCCGCTGGATCTGCTTCTCCTTCGACAAAGGCGACCGTCTGCGCCTCATCGACTCGCCGTCTGAACTCAACAACTCTATTCTCGCCGCATGCGGCGTCAAAGTCCAATCCTCCAAACAAGTCGCCCCAGGAAACTTTGAGATCAAGTTCCGCGGCTGGCCATGGCAGGCGAATGGCACAGAGACCGTGCAGGCAAGGTTGCTGCTCCTAACCCTGCTCGAATGTCTGGAGCAGCATGGCTTTAGTCTGTATGCGTCGATTGATCAGGACTGCGGGCCTGGTGGGGATTCGAGGAGAACTGAGGCTGATACGTGGTTTTGTAACCGACAGCTGGACTGGCAGCCTGGAGCGCCAATCTACCATAGCTAGGATGATTGATCTGATGTGATGTGATGACGTTTCTCACGGTTTATATATCCCCCTGTATACCTCTGACTAATCTCTTGGATTCCTCGCTTCTTTATTCGCCCTTATTTCCTACGTCTTTGGCTTTTGTGAAAGATACCATCTTCTCCAGCTGTTGTTGCGTGTTTCGCCTGTACTTTCCAGATCTTTTTCCTTTTCTCTTTACACTTGAATATATAACTTGCTATTTGAAGCGATGGATACCTCAGAGATCTTTCTTCTCTCTCATAAATCGATTTGATAACATTGACGTGCGGAGTGGTGGATCTTGATTACTTAAGTTAGTCGTTCTCTCTGCACTGCAGGTCGAGAAGATCCATGCTAAACGACCCCAAAACGTCACATATTTTCCGGCTGATGCTAAGTTCCAATGCTGTTAGAAACACGGCATTCTTCTACTCCGTTTGGACTGTGGGGTGTGATATTGATGCGATAGCTTTGTCGCTCATGCTTATTTACTGTCGACTCTTCTCCGGGGTGGAAAGACATGCGTCGACGGCATTGCAATGGCTTAAAAGGAGCGGGACCTAAATCCGCTTTTCACCCTCGTTTCGTTTTCTAGGATAAGTGAGGGCCCTAAATTTGAATAAAGCTTTCTCTAGTGAGAAGCCACCTTATTTCTGAGGTCTTGCTGCTAGAATAAGTCTAAAAATATTATATTTATAGATCTTTCCAGTTTTTCAATATTTTTCTAATTTAAAAGCTGGAATAGTTTAGATATATAATAAATTAGAAATATTACCTTTTTCAATTTTAATTTCTATTATATTTCTCATAAATTGCCTTTATATTTATAAAGATGTATGGTATTTACCAGAGTAAGTTAATAGAGCAAGTGTCTATCTAGTCTATATCAGACTAAGTTTACACTAATAAAGTCTATATCTTTGTGGCTTTATTAGTGTCTGCTGATCAACTGTGAGCAACTCGTAATGAGAACGCCAGACATTGTTGGTTGATATTTGATGAGAATACCTGACACACATCCATGATTAGAGAGGTTTCGCAACACGTTCGCGAACGTAATTTCTTACGAACGTGGCCTTATATAGTTAGCCCCGCCCCTATATAGTTAGACCCCCCAAGCCGTGGCGTTTTTAGATCCCCCCACTCCGGTTCGTATACTCGGTCACGAACGTGTTTTGCGAATGTAGGGGTTCGTGAGCTCTCGAACGTAATTTGACCTTGCTGTGACCATATTGGGTTAGCTGCTAGGTCACGTTATATAGGCATTTGAAGCTTACCGCGTGGGTGGGAGGTTTGGATTCGTATACCCAATTATACCCGTCACCGAGAAAGCATGGATATCAATGTCGCAGAAGCCCAGCTACCGGAGACCCAATTCTTAGAGACTCTGTCCTCAGAGACCTAGCAAATCCAATTCGAAGACTGGCCGCCGTCACCCATTAGAACCACCCGTTCGGCCTCACCTACCACCAATGTTATCCAGACCCCTACCCGGCAGCAGTCCTTTGTGAATTCAGGTTCGGCTACATGGTTGAGGCAGCTGCGTGTTCGTGCCAGTGAGCGGTTGGAACTTATTCGTTGGTGTGTGGGAAATCAACAATTATATCGCGATGGCCCGCGGCAGCAATTCTGGGAGGAGCTTAGGGTCTTCTTTGCTGAGACCTATAATAGAGAAATCAAATCCCCTGACCACGTCATCCGCCGTATGGTAAAGAGTCACCGGAAGAAGCAAGCTGCTCTTCTTCGGGATTTTGGGAGGGCTGAGAGCGAAACCGACTTGGACCAGGCGTTAGATCAGTGGATTGAAATTGTGGATGATACTGAGAGAAATAAGAGGGAAGCCAGGGAGGCTGCTGCTGCTTCTGAAGAGAATGAACAGACTGTGGCTCGTTGTATACAAGATAGTATGATGGAACGCATGAGGAATAAGCGCCGGCTTAGGGATCCTAGTTCTGACTCTGAGTTAGAAGAGGAATCCCAGGGGTCTCGAACCAATGATTCCCGGAGTCCCTTACCACGAGACTATTTTCAGAGTCCTATACCACGTAATTCGCGTTCTCGAGCTCGCCGGCGACTTCCATTATCCCCAGAGGAGCATGCTGAGGTCCTTCAAAAAGGCATGGAGAATGTGCTGAGTCCCCTGGCTGCTGCAGTCGAATCGCTGGCTGCTGCTAACCGGGAGGATATTGGGTTCTAGTAGAATGACACCAAGAAGCTCCAAGCTGACGTTGCGAGCCTGAGGGGTGAGATGAGAGAAATGAACACTCAAATTGATGTGAAAATGAATACAATAATGAGTATCCTTCAAGAGCTTCGTCAGGGCGGGCAGCGATAGTGGTAGTAGTAGAGGGGAATGTTGAAGAATATGAACAAGAATTGAGCTTAGACCTTTGTCAAATTGGGTGTTGAGCTCTAGGGTAGTGGATTTGACTGTGTTCTTTACCCCTTAATATCGTGAGATTAGTTATTTCTTACCGAAAAGTGTGTATGTAAAGGTAATACTCGATTATAAAACATCACCAACTTTTTGTTAGTGGTGGTGAGGTTTCAAAACTCTTTGATTGGCTAGTAAAATACACTAGTGTAAAATATTATCAAATTTCAAAATATATTACCGAGATTTGGATTCCAAAAGTGTAGAATGACTAGAATTCCTAGAGTCTTTGAGATATTTACCCCTTCCAACGCATTTTCTACTATACTAAGACCCCTGCTCCCACTACTCAGCTTCTTCCTCTATATCCATTCTCAACCTCCCGCCAAAATATTCATTCAAAACTTGGTGCTGGGCAGCCAAAACGCTTCGAAACCTGATTACCATGCAAGCATGTCATTATATTTGTGAGAAGGCACGCAGTAAAATAGCTGGCGCCAACAGGGGATAGGCCAATCTTATGGCTAAGGTGGTAGGCACTCTTTGCCCAGTAATGCTGAACTAGCCCAAATCCATGCTCAACTGCCACTCGGTTCTGAGACATCTCCTTGTTGAACTGACTTTGAGAAGCTGTTAACTGACTGTTCTGGGGTTTCTTATAGGCTCCAATTGTTGCTGCAGATCCTGTATATGCAGGGTCCCCGTATATATAAAGCCACTCGTCTTCTGGGATGTCAGCAGTCTCAAATAGAGTCTTGATATTGTTCTCTATAGAGCTCTGCTGGAATAACATCCAGTCCCCACAGCTTCCAACTACTGGACCGAAAACCGATGAGAGCAGCCCATCCGGCGTGAGAACTGCCTGGAATTTGAAGCCGTGGTAATGCTTGTGACCGGAATACACAGACCGTTGGTTCTCACCAGGACGAGTCGTTCTTTGAAGAGTCCCATCGATATATCCCCATACACGGTCCCCGCCACCAAGGTTATCGATATGCTGGGCATATTCGCGTAAGCGGTTTACAGTTAGCCGGTGGGGGTCCCAGCGGAGCATATCCTGGAATCGATCCCTTATATGGAGAACCATGTCGGTAAATATTGAACTGATATAAAATTTCGACCGGCCAAAAACAGTAGTCATATCTTCAAATCTGACAGGGTACGCGAGACAACCAAGAAGGATACAGAATGCTAGCTCCTGACTAGTTTTATAGCGACTATTCCATACTATCTGGTCAAGTCGCAGATAGGGAATTATGTGGCCGATTTCTTCCTTGCTGAAGCAGAATTTTAACATGGTAAATTCATTCGATAATTCGTCAAGGTTGAACTCGAATGAGGTGAACGGGACTGGGAGCTTATACTGTGTTGGGGATTCATGCTCATATTCCTGCCAATACACCATATAATTCGCAGCATTTAGGGTGGAAACCGTGGCTACAGCTCCTGCTAGAGTAGCAGCAGCTGCTGCCAGCTGAGCTCGTCGTCTTCGCCTTTCATTATCCATGGAATAATACGAATAAGAATACTATGAGAGCTCCTACTACTACTCCTACTACTACGAGCTAGCACCGGAATGTCATATTATCCTCACCGAATAGATTACAGGCTTTACCAAGCCTTCCGATAGTATATTTACAAATAATACTAGGTTATATAGTGGCTCGGCGGCTTTACCTAGTAAGGTGAGAGCAGAGCCGCGAGGTTACGCTCGCGAACGTGTTGCGAAACCTCTCTATTTATTTTCTGTTGGTGTGCTGGACGAGTTGCAGCGATAGCTTCCCAAACTTCCCTTCTACAAGGCTAGCCAATGGAATTCTCCTAGAAGCCTTTCCAAACCACGGAAACAAAAGCACCTCAAAAAAGTCAGCCAAAGATGAAAAAAAAAAGAAGCTTCTCGAATAATGATATAAAGTAATATACATGCTAAAGAAGTCCCAGGTGCCTTGCTTGGAACAAGAGAGATGCTGTAGGAGTTGGAGTTCAAAACAAAAAACACCTGAAGCTGGAAAATGAATACCGCAAAAAAAGAAAACAAAAAAAGGAGGCCTGAGATATATAAGAAAACAGAAGAAAACACACATAAGACAAAAAACAAGAGATAAGGGCATCAAGCATGAAAAAAGAAGTTAGAGCACACCATAGCAACCGACTCGGTGTGCAGGGGTATATATCAGACAAGCAAACAGCATATAAAAAAGGTAGCAAAAAAAAAACATCATTGTAAGCCATTATTCCCTTCCCTTTTCCCCCCTTGCCCTTGGGGTATTTTGAATCTATAGGTCCAGAGATTTCCTGAGTCGATTTTACACGCCGCGGAACTAGACACGCGCTCTATTAGCTTTGGCCAACACCAGCAACCGGGGAAATGAGGAGCAGAGGGGGGGAAACTCACCATCCTAACAACCAAAAACCACATCGCGCCAATAAACCGAAACAACGACAAGCCCGCCACACTCCATAGCACAACGGCCATATAAATCGTGCTTCTCGTATTCTCATTCTGATTCTCATCGGTGACAATCCTATCAAAGCCGACCGCATTCAGCACCGCAGCCGCAAGCCCAAAATTACAAAAGATCCACACCAACACGACAGCACTGCGGAAGCCCTTGTAGTAGTCTTCTTGTTTTTCGGCTTCGGAGATGTCGCGGACTTCCTTGGGTGGCTTTGAAGAGAAACGCGCGATTTCGGCGTCATATTGGGCGTTTAGGTCGCCGTCGTCTTGGGGGATGTCGACGTCGACTTTGCCGCCCGGTTTGAGGTTGGCGGAGGGGAGCTTTTCGGCTTTGTCGTCGCCCTTGGTGCCCCAGGTGATGTCGTGGGTGTTGCAGAAGGCGTATATGTTGAGGACGTTGATGTAGGTTGGGGTGAGGAGGATGTATTGGATGAACTGGGTTGGACGTTAGTCAGAGGTAAAAGGGGAAAGAGGGGCGAGGACGTACTGAGGTAAACATATGCCATGGATCGAAGAATATGAGCGACGCCACGAACCACAGCACGTAGGTCGACATCAACGAGACAATCATCGAAAAGAACTGCGCATTGCGAAAGATATCCGCAAATGTAAACTTGCCATCTGCGACTTCAGCCTGGATCGAGCGCACAGTCACGTAGATCGCTGCAAATGTGAGGTATATCATGATCCCGATCCAAAAATACACCATTGTCATGTAGAATTTATTCGAGCCCTGGGGGCGATTACCCATGGCGAGAATGAAACATGTTAGCAGGGTGGCAAGATAGAACCATTCGAAGACCACGCCGAGGATGCCGCCGACTCTGCCTAGGAGGTCGGCGCTGCCGAGGGAGTTGGTGAGGATATGGAAGACGAGGAAGAAGTTGCCCTATAAATAAGTTAGCAGGGGAAGAAGCAAAAGATGCGGATTGTAGTAGCATACAATTGCAAACCAAGCGAACAGCATGCTGATAGTCTGATATATAAACTCGATCAGAAGCATAAATTTCCTCATGGCGCTATGATTGCTGCGCCAAATCTGATAGAAATGCGTAATGGCATACACGGCCGCGAAGAAACTACCATTCAACCAACGCCGCCGCTGTAGAATAAATTCCGCCATACGGTCTGGCACATCAGTCTCGCCCGTGGCGGACTTGACATACTGCAGAAGCCACTGGCAGTTGCGCTTTGTCACGAGCTCGAAGCAGAGAATGCGGTCTTCAGCCAGATACATGTTCGCAGTGAAAATGCCTGCGTTGGCGCCGTGCATCTTCTCACCGGCAAAGTACTTCTCCAGCGGACCCTGGCCGTTCTTGTCATTTTGCAACGCGACATAGCGGTACGCAGAGAACGCGCCGGGCAAGACGGAAATGAACCCAAAGGCAGACTCGAGCGGCTTGTCGAGGATATTGCTCATCTTGTACTCGAAATTCTGGGTCGCGACGAGCGGGTTGATCAGCTTCTTACCGTGCTCCAACATGACTTTGATCTCACCACAGGCGCCGCCGCACATGGGTTCGAGGTCGAATGCGCGCCAGAGGTGGTAAATCGAGTCCTTGCCGGGTTTTGTTCCTGCGTCGATGAGCACGCAGATATTGGGATCCAGGACGCGGCCAAAGGCCTGGAAGAACCATCGATGCGAGTTGATCTTTTTCTGGTTCTTTTCCTTGAGACAGAACAACATCTGCACTGGTACGCCGGTGCGGGGCTTCATAATCACCTGTCCGCTCTTGATCTCCATTCCGATCTGCGTGGTGTATTCGTAAATATGGGCGGTCACGTCCTTGCCATTGACCTGCTGTTTCGCGATGCCGTCTTGATAGACGCCCAGACCAGCCAGCACGGCTCTGGTGCGCGGGTTGATTTTCGCACGGCCGTCGCTGACGACACACACGACGATCTTCTTCCACGCCTCTTTCCCCCACGTTTTGCTATTTGACCGCGAGCACATGTACTCGATATTCTTAAACACACCAGTCATAGTCCGCGCAAATAGGAAATCATCCTCGTTGTACATAGTCACCACGATAAACAGCTCTGTATGGCGCGGCTTGGCGAAAAGCCGTTGTCGCAGTGTGAAGCGCTCATTGTAAAAGTCTGCAGGGTCGCATGTCGCAGCGGAGTAGCGCATGTGTGTAAACTCGTCGCGCTCGGGGGGTTGGGCATGGTTAATTTGCGACAGCAGTTTTGGCGGCACGGGACAGTCGAGAACCAAGTTTCCGTTGAAAAGCTGGACTTCCTTGACGGTCTTCCATCGGCGAAGCGGGGCGGGGCTTGGGGTTGTAGCTACTGGCTCGTCCTGGTATGCGGTTGGAACTAGCTGTTGTGGATTTGGGCCGTAAGGGTTATCTGGTTGGAGAATGGGCACTTGGTCATCGATCTGCTGGCCAGATTGGTATTGGTCGTAATCTTCGAGCGGAGAGGGGGTGGGTTGGTAGGGCTGGGTGTAGTAAGCGTCATGGTGATCTTCGGGGTTTAGAGAGTAATCTGTCCGTGAGACGGGAGTCGGTCGATAGGGATGTTGCGACTCATAGGCGTCATTGTGCCCAAAGGTGCCCTGCATGTTCTCGACAGAGTACTGCAAGCGGGAGATATTAGCTGTCGCATAAGAAAGTTAGAAAGCGAGGGGCTGCGTGCTCACTGTAGGTTGCTCTGCCAGCCGGTCTGTGGACGGCATCTGTAGATGTCCATATTGGCCATATGGATTGTCTTCCAATTGGTATCCCTGGAACGGCCTGCCTGGCGACGGAGTGCGGTTGGGGTTATTATTGGGGTTGATATTGGGGTTAGGGAGCTGAGGGTTCATGATGGGCGAGTGCACGTCGTCGTCGTCGTCGCGCCGGGGGTCTATTCAACGAGTGTCAGTGGCACAGCGCTGGCTGCATTGAACGAGTTGCAGGCTGGAGGAATCAATTGCAGTGGGAGGTGATGTTGGTGATGGTGATGTTGTTGTTCTTGGAAGTCGTTTTTCTGAAACTGCGGCTCTGCGGCGCTTCGAGAGCCAGCCAGCAACACAGCACAGCACAAGTGACGATCGCGCAACGAGTGAAAGAAAAGAACAAACAGCAAAATGAACAAACGACAGGACGAAGAAGACACAGGAAATGCAGGGGGAAGAGGAAAAGAGCGAATAGAGATCAACTCTGGTCTGCAACTTGAATATAGCGAAGAATCAGATCGGGAGATGACGTTGGGGCAACGCCGGATATTGCGCGTCACTCTGGGCGAGTTTCAACGAGGAGGCTTACCTCGCGCCAGCGTCCCCGCAATAATCTATCTGCCCACAAGCAACAAACGCCAGGCAGAAACAATATGAAGTCAAGAGGAACTCACCGAGTCGGTTGTACGACATCTTTGCCGCTGTTGTGGGAGTGGTCTGTCGCAACAGACAGCCTGGTGTATCGTGATGATTGCTTCAACTGGTCTCGGGAGGTGTCGACAAGCTCTGCAACAGCTGTTTATTTTATTTTATTCACCGTGAGATGAATGCTGGCTTGTCTATGGATATCGGAATGCGACCGCTAACGTCTAACAGGAGAGAGCAACGAAGAAACGAGTGTCCGAGAAAGAAACCAGAAAGGGAAAATAACGACAAATAATCAAGCTCCAGCAAAGTCAATCCATCCCACCAAAAAAAGAAGGCTCCCAGCTTCCCTGCGGTTTCAGCTGCGCAGTGACAAGCTGTGGAGACTACAACAACCTTGGAGGCTTAGGGTCCTTTTGGTGTCGAGCAACGGTTTGCCTGACGCCGCAAGTGTGGCCGAGTTTCGTATTCCTCGGGGCTTGATTTGTGTATCTCCAGATTCCCCACTGATTCCCCAAGGCCAACAAGAGCTGCTATGTGCCTGGCCGGCGCCGTGGCAACCAGTGGAGGCGCCCATGGGAACAGCAAACTTCAAAGACTTGCAAAACTTGGTTCCTGATGCATGTCTTCGCTCACACGACTGCGACTACGACTACGGCTTTTCTATGGGTTTGTCTACTGTCTTGCTCTTCTTCAGACATTCGTAGCAACTTGCTGACAGCCTCATTATTATTCTCGCCGAACCTTGCCTGATTATCGATCATTGACCATTTCCCTGCTTACTCGCTGTAGCTTGAGGCTGTCCGCAAGAGTCATTCGCTTGGTGAGCCAATAGGAGCGCGTGCTTAGCCACTCAAGTCTATTTATACTCCCAATATCGTGCTAGTCCTAATTCAGGAGTGGGCCACAACTCAGCCACATGTGTTTAGTCAGCGCCCGATTTGGATATGCTTTCCCTTTTGGGTCTCAAGGCGCCATTTATTCTTCTTCTTCATCTTCTTCTTCTCATCCTCAGCAGGATACAGATGAGCTGCTGTGGTTGATCTTTCATCAGAACCATCACACCGATGGGAGTCTTTGGGAGAACATGCTTTCGATTCGAGAACACGCGTTGAAGTACTTAGACCCGCCCATCAAATGCAAGCCCCCATCCATCCCTGGAACCCCAAACTCAATCGCATTGCTGCCCCACTGCTGCGTCTTTCAAGTTTCTCGTCAAAAAATCTCTTCACAGTATCTCCATCAAATCGCCACAGATGTGAATAACTGACTCGTGATCCTTCCAAGACGGTGGTCGACACTACTAACTATCATGTGGCAAGAGGGGGTTTCCGGCCCAAGAATATCACCAGCAAGCATGTTGGCGCAGCGGAAGCGCGCCGGGCTCATAACCCGGAGGACCTTGGATCGAAACCAAGACATGCTAAATTCTTACCTTTTTGTTTCTTTTTTACATCATGGAACTAGGGGGCCATCATTGCGTTTTTTACACTCGCTGACATTTATAAGCTAACCAACTGGCAACACCATAGCCGCTAAGAAGTACTCTCACTAGGGACGGCACTAAGCAGGGATACACATCCCTCGCGCACTTATTTATCCCTAACATTAAAACTTAGCGAGATGACAGCGATCGCATCGCGCACTTTTAACCTCTCCACTCGCGGTCTTGCAGGATGCAACACCCTTCTCCTCTCCATACCTTTCTTTTCTCGTTATTTTTTTTGTCACGCTTGCAGACACTGTCAAAGCATTCTCCATTTCTACTCACGTCTAGCTGACCGAGTCTAGCCTTTCCAACGTGGAGATCGCCAAAGTTGAGAAATTCCGCTGTTTGTCGCATACATATTGAGATCTAGTCTCCCAAAATTTAATCATGCCGCACCCAGACTGGATGACCCCGCGCTCGGCGCCAGTGGTGCCCACGAGCGATAGCGAGGCGATGCAGAAGAAGTACCAGCGACGTTCGTGCAATCGCTGCCGTAGCCAGCGCGTCCGGTGCCAGCGTACATCATTGGGCATTGCCTTCGGGAAGTGCGATCGATGCACCCGAGCTCACGTAGAATGTGTCGTCGGGCCGGGCCGCAGGATGGGTCGGCCCCCTCGCCAACCACCGCACCTGACCCCCCAGGAACATATCCAAACTACTGGTTCCAAAGCGCCAGTCGGAATGGTCGAGTCCCACGCTAACAGGGGAAGAACCACCATGCACACCGGTCAAGCCAGACCGGAGTATGGAACCGCGTTCCTAACCCCGCAGAGTATCCGAACGCCCATGATGTCGGATACGACAGGCCTCTCGGGTCTGCACGACGGGGGAGTCACAAGCACGCCGCTAGTGCCGGACACGCTAAATTTCGCCCAAAATTTTCCGATGTCCATGCCTACAGGCATAGGCAATAACTCCGCGTATATGGACGAATGTTCTTCCAGCTCGGCCACGGAAGGTATAGACTTCAATCTGAATTTCGACACCACGTCGTTTGACAGCCACCTCTTCCGCGAGTTACTATCACTGACGAGCGGAGACGATGAGTCTCCAGTCTTTGAATGTTTCAATACCAAAGATATCATTCTCCAACGCCTGTCAAGGCTACATTCTGCGCTATTTAATCAGCTTAATGGTATTGCCAACAATGGCCCCGGCTCTACTGCAGAGGCTACAAGTTATCACTCCCAGTCAGCTCCGCTACCAGGTCCACCTGAGCCTTTTCGACTTTTCGGTTCTCCGTCAGCACACACTGTAGACCCGGATGACAAGTACCCCGTCGGGCAACTACTCGCCTACTCGCAGTCGTTCCTAAACATTCTCTGCCACTTTACGCGGTTGCTGCGAATCCGTGAAATGCCCAAAAGTGGGTCCGCGCACAAGGGTTTTGACTCCGACAGTGACTCAGACTCGGAAAGCGACAGCATCTCGGGCTCTCATGATTCTAAATCCCGCAGTTCCCCTGCGCCTTGCCGTAGCGCTGATGGATTGAACTGCAGCTCCAGAAAGGATACTTGTGTCGAACCCAATCCAGAGCCAAACCCCAATCCTCCGGCTCCCCCAGTAATCGACTTCCCAACCATGCTAATACTACTAACCTGCTATGTCTCCCTCGTCCGCATGCACCGCAATATCTTCACGCGCATCCTCATCAGCATCCCCCCACCAGCGCACAAAAACATCCCGAGCACCGCCGCCATGGACCAGGGCACGGACCAGGGCCAGAACATTGAAATGTACAAAGCTCAATTGAATGCCATCCCCCGTCTCGTCCCCGAGACTTGTCTCGATAACTTCCCGCTAAAGCGGCACCGCAGCCTGCAAATCAGCATCGTGCTACAGATCTGCATGGACCTGCTTCAACGCATAGCGAGGTGTGTGGCTGCGATTATCATTGCGACGAGCGGCCCCCCAACCCCGCTGCCAGTGCACACGGGGGAGTCATCTTCATCGCCATCACCATCCCCGCCCCTCCCGCAAGACTACCCTACTCTCCTAACAGAGCTACTCCGCCAGGAAGTGCAAGATGCGTCTCTACCCGTTGGGAAGGACAAAGATGATCCGATGCACCAACAGGCACAACGCGGGGAAGGGGCCGGAGGCGGCAGGCGCCGCGCCACTCGGGGTGCAGTTGCAGTGGGTGTTCCCTCGCTGCAGATCCTGGTCAAGAAGATCCGGAAAGCGGTTAATGCGAGTTTGTGTCTGTTGTTGGCCGAGGCGACATGGGTTGGTCGCGAGGGGAGTGGGCTTGAATATATATAGTAGATTTCGATTGCCAATGGTGAATCCGGGGAGTACTGTGGTGGCGTTTATGCAGGGTGCAGTTGAGAGGCAAGTTTTATCCATTGCTGGACTATGGAGTAAAAAGTTTGCTTCGAGTGTTGCCATATTGTTTTCTAAATTACATTGTCAGTGGGAAACCCGCTCTAATCCAATCTAAAGAGTATATTATATATATATTTCCGCTTTTGTCGCCCATTTATGTATGTGTCCTACATTCCCTACCGGTCACTAACTACGCCTTGGTAGGATTGCGTGTATTTCTTATTTCATACGTTGGGCTTGTAGGGGATAGGGGGTGGGGCGGTTTTAGTCCTTATTTTATATAGAGTATTGTTAAATCTTCTCAAGGGGTGATTCTTTTATCTACTGAGGCATATAGATACTATGTATCTGTTAGTAATCTGCAAGGAGTTATCTCTATATATATATTATTTTTTGCTTCAGCATTTCTGTGTTAGAAAAGTTGCAAAGTTTCATTTTGCCTAAGCCGGTGTAATTCCACGCCTAGGGTTTGATACAAGAGACTTCCATATTCAGAGAATATTTAATTAAGATTGAGGCGCGCTGGTGGATGGTGGAATATTCGAAGGCAACCCCCCCGAGATTGGGAGCAGCTACACGGTCACGTGAGTTGGAGGCCTCAATCTCTCCCGCAAAAAGGGGAAAATAACCATTCACTTGCATCCTCCAACATCTGCATGTCCAACCAATAACTCCTGTAGATCAAGTTCTCAGCTCCAGGCTGAGATGCACATTGTCTGTGCTGTTCCAAGGTAGTGGCCATTAATATGGTTAACCATTGCCTCTTTTTTTAGATGCATCCGGCACCATGCTTGAGGAGAGAAGGCTGGGAGGGTGCCCCCTTTATCTGGTAGGAGGGTTTCACCCATGCAGTCTTATGCCATGATCCAATCCCCTATAATCTGGGGATTGTAGTGTGGCTCTGTGCTGTCGTTTTGCCTTGCACACAGCACAATCCTGCAAATCATATCCTATCATGCTCATACTGCAGAAGCAGTGATAAGCAGCTTTCCCAAGCTCATGATGCAGTCAGGGGACATGTAGCTGGAATGTTCTGTGAGTCACTGAGTGGTGCATGTGTTTGCAGGGCGGCTTCTGTTTTGTTTTTGCTTTTAACAAGAAAACAAACTGATATGATGTGCTTACAAGCCCCACCGCACAGTTTCGTGCAAAGGGATAAATATCTTTTTCTGTGTTTTCCCACACTGATTTAATTTTCCCCCAAAAGATATTTTCAAGCCCCCAAAGCACCTATCAAGAAGGGTCTCTATCTTTGAGTTTCCTGACTGGTTTTTATCTGCGTTCACAACGATCTTAGACCAACTTCGACTGTGGTGGATTATTGTACTTTACCGCTATGGCGGCGCCGGGTGAGAGATTGCTCGGCGCGAATTGGAGGCTGAACGGTGGCAGAAGAAGGGACGATCAGCAGGGTGGAGGTACAGGATGGAGAGTGCCAGAGACGCGTAAACGGGACAGCGGGGGGAATAGATCGACTAGGGGTGATCGAGGAGGTAGACGCAGCGATGGCAATACCCAACGGGGCCGAAACCAACTCTGCCGATTCATCGAGCATGGAAAACATTGTCCCTACGGCGATAACTGTACATATTCCCACGACACAACGATCAGCAACAAAGAGCGCGATGGTGGGAGACAGGCAGATACCCCGGAGCAGAAGAGAGGGAAGGAGGATTACAATTCATGGAAGAGGCTCATTAAGAGACTCCCGATGCCAAACGATACCGGAACAATTAGGCTCTTATGGATTGGTGCCCTTGGTATCTTGGACGGAGATGACCGCGAATTGCAACAGTTGCTCCCCCGCGACCTCGACTCGGACGAGCATTGTGGTCGTAACCACATCCAGACACTGTTGAGTATGGTCTCGCATGCCGGTGGATGCGGTACATTCGTTGCCTTGGCACAGCCGTTCCTCGCAGTAATTACGCATCCCGCGATGCTGGACTGTCTGTCTGTTGATACCTTCGTCGGAGGCCTATACACTTTTATAAGTGGTAGTCATGGGAAAAGAGCAGTTCCTTTCTTCCAGCGTCTTTGTCAAAACTTGCTTGACGCGTACTATGAATCTACCGTGTCCAAGACCACAGTTGAAACGACCCTCGTCGCGATGGAGACTGCGCTGCTCGAGCTTCTTAAGAGGGAGCAGCGCGCTGCCTTCCATGAGGATCTCCCTGACCTACTCGATTCATTGCAGAGCGTGGCGGAGACAATTGTTAATGGTGAAACACCCTCAGCCTTTCAGGCCGGTGCTAGTCGGATCAGTGTGCTCCGGGCCATGGTTGCGCGTGCAAACGGCCTTCTTGCAGATGTAGAAGAAGTGCCTAATGCCAATGGTGTCTCAACCACTGTGGTCAAATCAACATATCCCCGACAGATCGTCGTACCGGGGGGCCGCCATGATAATGACAACATCGATATCACCAAGATCAAGATTCTCCCGACTGAAGATGAGATTCGAAGCGACCATCCTGAATTCCTACCTACCACTGATCTCAGTCAGCCTCATTTTCTCAACAACCCTCTGGAGCGTCACCTTGATACACACTTCCGCTTGCTTCGTCATGACATTTTTGGGGAACTGAAGGAAGCTATTGGGGCCTTGATAAACGATCTCAGCGAAAACCTGGCCTTACTTCACAGTTCGAAGCTTAGCCTCCGAGATATGCGCGCATATTCTTACCCAAATGCCCGGATTAGCTACATCTCTTTTAGCCAAAGACGGGGCATTGAAGCTCATGTATCATTCAAACAACTTCCTGCCCTTCGGAAGAAGTCTGTTGCTGATCGGGGCAAGTGGTGGAAAGACTCTAAACGCTTAGAAGCAGGTGCTCTCCTATGCTTCGTCTCTGTCATTGATGGTAAAATTTCTCTCTTATTTCTTCTAGTTAGTGAGAAAGGTATAGACCCCAAATCACCCTACAGCCTTAGCTCCCACGACCATATCTCGACAATTACCGCCAAGCTTGCTACGCACAATCAGGCAGACCTGGAATTATTGACTCAGTTGAGCTGCCAGAGCATTGGTGGTGCTTTGATTGAGTTTCCAGGAGTCATACTTGCTACCTTCACCCCTATCCTAGAAAACCTTCAGAACATGCAACGCCTCAGCCGTTTGCCGTTCTGCCAATGGATCCTACCAGATCGGCTTACTACTATTGGCGCCGGATGTTTGGATATTCCACCACCTTTATATGCCCGGAAGCAGGGATTTTTCTTCCCATTGGATCCTATACTGAAAAAGGATGGCGATCGGCTCCCTTTCGACCCTAGAGTTTCAATCGATGATGTTGCGATTATCGAAGAGCTCGCGGCACGGACATCACTTGACTATGGCCAGTGTCAAGCACTGGCGGTGGCACTAACTCGCGAGTTTGCCTTCATACAAGGTCCACCGGGGACAGGAAAATCGTACCTTGGCGTGCAACTTATGAGGGTTCTCCTAGCTTGCAAGAGGAAGGCCAATTTGGGCCCCGTGGTTGTTGTGTAAGTTGGAAATTTTCTTGTGGGAGTCAACGGATATTAACCTTTGCTTTTCTTTTTTGTGTAGATGCTACACGAATCATGCATTGGATCAGTTTTTGGAGCACCTTATCGAAGTCGGCATTGAGAAGATCATCCGAATTGGAGGCCAAAGCAAATCAAAGACCCTAGACGGCAAGAATCTGCGCGTCGTATCCCAAGGTGAGGCCAAAACAAGATCCGAAGGCTATCTGGTTGCGAAAACGTACGAGCAGCTCAGGAAAAAAGAAGAGCGTATCAATAAAGCCCTGGGCTCGCTGCATGCTGTGCAAAAGAAGCCTGGGTGGAAAAACCTCGAGAATCATTTGAAGTTGAGATATCGAAGTATTTATTTGCAATTTTCTCGATTCGATGAGGATGGGTTCGAGGTGGTGGGGAGACACCCTTTTGATGTCTGGATCCAAGGGAAGGTGGGGAGTGGCATTGATGAAAGCGGTGCGTCAGACGAGACAATTTCCTCCGGTGAGAGACTTGCCGCTACTGCAGCTGTAAATATTCATTGTCTCTCGCCACGTGAACGACGCCGCCTCGTGGAATTCTGGGTACAAGAGATTTACGAAAATAAAACCGATGCGTTGTTCGAATCGGTAAAGGCCGCTCGCATCCTTCACGAAAATCTCGACCGTTTCCACGACGAAACTGATAGAAGGGTTCTCGAAACGGCAGATGTCATCGGCGTCACTACGACAGGGTTAGCCAAGAGAATCTCCGTTCTCCAACATGTACGCTGCAAAGTGATTATATGCGAAGAATCTGGGGAGGTCATGGAGCCTCATATGATATCAACCTTACTGCCCAGCGTCGAGCATTTCATTCAAATTGGGGATCACCAACAACTGCGTCCGCAGATCAACAATCATGGGCTATCGCTAGAAAGCAAACAGGGACAGCCTTACCAGCTTGACCGGAGTCAGTTTGAGCGGCTTTTGGTCGGAGAACCGGGTAGACCTTCGTTCCCAGTGGCGCAATTGAATATTCAACGACGCATGCGACCAGAAATTTCGACATTGGTTCGGACAACCATATATCCACGTCTGATCGACCACGAGAATACAAAGGCCCTGTCGGATGTCGTGGGCATGCGAAAGAACGTGTTCTGGCTTGACCATCAGAATATGGAGGAAGCTCCCGATTCCGATCGACATCAAAAGTCGCGCAGCAACGACTGGGAGGTGGAAATGACACATGCTCTCGTTCGGCATATTGTTAGGCAGGGTGTTTATAGCAGCAGCGACATTGCGGTGTTAACGCCGTACACAGGCCAACTGCAGAAATTACGATCGAAGATGCGGAATGACTTTGAGATCGTCCTAAGTGATCGGGACGAAGAAACTCTTGCAAAGGAGGGATTCAATCAAGAGACTACATTTTCTGAAGATGACCAGACGAGCGCAGGAAATCGCCGAAAGCCTCTCGAGAAGAAGAAACTGAGTGAATTCCTTCGCATCGCGACCGTCGACAATTTCCAAGGCGAGGAGAGTAAGATAATAATCATCTCGCTTGTGCGAAGTAACCCGGAAAAGAGAGTGGGATTTCTGAAGACAACAAATCGCATCAACGTCCTGCTCAGCCGCGCCCAACATGGCATGTATTTGATTGGGAATACCGAGACGTACTCAGGCGTACCGATGTGGGCACAAGTTATCGGCATGCTAGAAGCAACCGATTCAGTTGGGAAGGCATTTGGTCTCTGTTGCCCCCGACACGTCGACACAATCATGCAAGCTTCCGAGCCGCTCGACTTTGAGAGACTCAGCCCAGAAGGGGGATGTCAGCTTTCCTGCGATCGAAGGCTCACGAGCTGTGGCCACAGATGTATGGCAAGGTGCCATTCTGACAGCATGCACGAGGTTTTCAAATGTCCGCAGCCTTGTCAACGGCTTCATTCGCCGTGCAATCACAGCTGCCAGAAAGCAACGTGTGGTGAGGACTGTGGTCTCTGTAACATGAAGATGGACAATATACGTCTTCCGTGCAAGCATTTGAAGGATGGCGTTCTATGCCACCAAACCCAAGACCTGGGTAGCGTCAACTGCAGTGTCCGTGTTCTGAAGCAAGTTCCAAACTGCAAACATGATGTTGAAGTTCCATGCTCTCGAGATGTGGCCTCCCCAATCTTTGCGTGTCCTACGCCTTGTGAAACCATTTTGGCATGTGGCCATCGCTGTCCAGGGAAGTGTGGTACATGCAATACCCAGGATCGTGAGGGAAACTGGACTACTAGCCATCAGAAGTGCGCCAATATCTGTGGAAGGCTCTTTGGAACTTGCAATCATACATGTCCAAGGAAGTGTCATGATGGCACAGATTGTGGCCCTTGTTTTTCTAAATGCGAGGTAAGATCCCATTTTCTTTCCTTCCTAATAGCCAACAGCGGCATATGCCAGCTTGTGGATGGTTAAAAATAAGGAGCATTCAGATCTATACTTTCCTTACCAGATAGTTGTGCTGATAAATAATATAGGTTCGATGTTCTCACTCTCGATGCACATTAAGCTGTCATCAGTCTTGTGCGCCATGTGTCGAGACTTGCACCTGGTCCTGCGAGCACAGAGGAAACTGCGAAATGCCCTGCGCTGCGCCTTGCAGCCGGCTTCCATGCAATCTACGTTGCCCCAAGTCGCTTTCTTGTGGACATAGATGTCCAGGAGTCTGCGGCGAAGTGTGTGCTGAAGGTTATTGCGAGCAATGTTCTCCCGATAAACTGGACGCTCGCGTGGACTTTCTCGAGATGAAATCCTACGGAGAAATAGACGTTGACGAGACTCCTATAGTAGTCCTTGGATGCGGCCATTTCTTCACCGCGGAATCTCTCGATGGCGTTATGGGGATGTCAGAAGTTTATGAAGTTGATGGGTATGGGGAGTACACTGGGCTTAAAGATATTTCTGCCGGTTTGGCTCAAGCAGTACCTTGCTGCCCGGACTGTAAATGTCCAGTCAAACAATTCGCCACGCAGAGGTACAACAGAGTCATAAATAGGGCTGTTATCGACGAAATGTCCAAACGGTTCCTGACAACGGGACGAGACCAGCTTCGTCAGTTGGAGCAGCAGATTGTCAGACTGGAGCAAGACCTTGATAAAACTCGAGAAGAAGAAATTATGCAACCTATTCATCAAGCGAAAAGACATCCAAGTGGAAGGCTCACCGATGCAAAGAGCGAGAAAATCCCTAGTGTTCTAAAGGAACGATATGCGGATTCTACGAAGCTAGAGCGTGCTATCAAAACATTCTGTAACAACGTTGCCGAGAAAAATCAACCAGCGCAAAAGCTCCACGAAGCTACGATTCAGGCAGCAAGAAAAGGCGCTGCCGCCACTTCGACCGTCGATGTATTAGCAGCAAGTTTGACCCTCGTGGACACCGTCCCCACCCTCCCCCGCGACCGTCGAATTACCATGGGCGGCCAAATGGTTGGCATCAAAGCCGAGTCCGTCATCATCAATGACAAATTCATCGTTGCTCAAGCATTAAAAGCGATATCCACGCAAGCTTCTATCAAAATCCCCGGTGGAGCACCTGGTTCATCACTTGTGGTGCCATTCTTGAAGAGATGCAAAAAATTCATCGACGAATGTAATGCCGAGAATCTCCCGAAGCTATCTGTCGAAGTATCTCTTTTCTATGCAAGTGTTGCACGCTCGTTCCAGGCCTTCTCTCACTCCACAAAAACGGACCTGACCACGGCGGCGGTCCATATCGAGAAGGCTAAGCAGCTGCTGGAGGATGGTTTAGAAGTCTGCAAGCAGCCATTTCAAAACGCGAAAATCTTGCGTACTGCGGTGGAGGAGTCGATACGTCTAATGCGCAAAGAATGGTACGAAGAAGTCACAGCAGAGGAGATTAAAGCGATCAAGGCTGCGATGGTTAGTGGATCGCGGGGTATCGCGACTCATTCGGGACATTGGTATAACTGCGAAAATGGACATCCTGTAAGTTTGTATTCGGTTGCTAATTTCTTTTTACTTTTGACGATTTGCTGAATTCTTAAACTAGTTTGCCATTGGTGAGTGTGGGATGCCGATGGAGCTGGCGCGTTGTCCTGAGTGCGCGGCATCTGTTGGCGGTCAGCATCATACCGCTGTCCAAGGGGTGACGCGTGCAATGAATATGGAAAACTAGGGGAATTTGATGTGATTGAATCACGGTGTGTGTGAGAGTATATGTGTAGCTGGAAAATTGATGTCTTTATACGGGTCTGGTTTTGTCAGAAGATAGGGTCTCTGTAGATACAGTACCTTTCTTTTTCCCTTGAGATTATTAGATCCAGTCTTTGACTTAACTCGGCCAACTTCATGAGGTTCGCTTTAAATAAAAGGGTATTAAAACAAAGAAGACTCGCTTCCTGACACTGTAGACTGACTGATTGGCAGCATGAACTAGCATCTTGTTGTCTTCTTTTGAAATATCTTGCTGGCCAACTAGTAAGAAAGGTCTCGATTTCTCAAGTGATAGCACTCCTGAGGTGATCGATATATGATGGTGGATTTGGCTAGAAATCTGCAGTTCGTGTTTGGTGTCGCCTCGGGAAAAGAAAGCCAGACAAACAAGGCTGTGGCTGGCTACGATACCGGCACCTGGCAAGACATGTAAAAAGCACTTACAACCATGATATAAAAAGACCGACTCTGGGTGGCGGCATCTCCATCTTGGATCCAGACTGTCGATAGCAATGTCAAGGTCATACTCGCTCAGCTGGCAGGCAGACAACGATTGCACATCTCATCTTGCTGTTCACAAGCCCAACAATCCGTCTCTCCGCAAGCGTTTGGCCCCCGCTCCCGCACTTCTGCAGCGCTAACATAGATAGTCTTCATGTACGTCGGGCCTCAGCCTCGTTTCAACCTATTTAGTTACCCAATTGCCCGCGCTGTGGAGAGCCAGCGCATGCAGGTAGAGAGGGCCCTAGCTGCCCCTCATCGCTCTTAAAACTATGCGTTTTTCACGTCCAAAAGTTTCAAGTTCTTTCCCGTCCTGGCATATGTTTTTTGCCTCTGAAAAAATGCCACACGCCACATAGTTCGGCATGACGATAACCCACGCGGAACAAGCCTACCGAGAGGCACTGAAAATCTTTGAAGAGAACCTCAACTCGCAGCAATTGCGTGATGTGCAACGCCCCACCTCGCTGACCGAGCTATGTCAGATCGCGTCCTCGATCAACGCAAAACATGCCGCGCAGCAGGACCGCAAGACGATCCGCTTCACACAGCGTGTGAGTAAAGTGCTAGATGTGCTTCAGCCGTTCGATGGCATCTTAAGCAGCCTCGCCGAGGCAGCGCCCATGGGCGGCGGCAACTTGATCTGGAGCTCTGTCCGCTTTACATTCCAGCTCGTCGAGGACGCGCAAACCATTTTCGACAACGTCTTTGGATTCTTCGAAGATATCGCGCTCGAGCTGGAGATTATCCAGAAGGAAATCAACACGTTCAAGGTCTCGCGGCTGGTAGCGACTGTCGCGCAGCAGGTTTTTGTCTCGCTGCTGGACTTTTGGGTCTATGCGGTGAAAACCTATAGGAATCTCCGCTTTGGCCCGTTGTCAATTAAGTCGTATTCTATCAAAAGCAAGTTTGAGAAGTTGCAGAGCAAGCTGCAGGAGCAAACGGTGCTGCTGAAGAGTGCAGCGCAGGCGCAGCATCATGAGAATTCAAAGAACTTTTGGAATACGTTTCAGCGGTCTCATCGAGGTAATTCTTTTCCCACTTTATTTTCTTTTTCTCATTTCATATTCCAATGCTATAAGTACATGTACATATTCTCACACATGGTTACTAGACGAGGCAGATCAACACGTCTTTGACTGGCTCAAAGCCCCAGACTACGCCACCGATTTGAAGAAAGCAAACTCCAGACGACATGAAGGCACGTGCATGTGGGTACTTTCCAGACCGGAATACAAATCGTGGTCGGCTGCCGCTTCTGATACGCGGTTCCTGGTGGTGTATGGCATTCCCGGCGCGGGGAAGACGATCTTGAGCTCGTTTCTGGTTGAGCGGGCGAGACGAACCTTTCAGAACGGTACGGACCACAAAAAACCTTGCCTGACTCTCTACCACTTTTTTAAGGCAGACGATGAGACAAAAAACACGCCCTTAGCAGCCTTGAGATCGCTCCTCGAACAGCTGTATGGCTTTGTGCTGGAGAAAAAGATCGACAACCTACGGACGGCACTACAGACCACCGCCCGGAAACGCCATGTTGATTACGATGAAACATTGGCTGTATTCGCCAGCTCGGTCCAACATGCTGGCTGCACTTTTACCATTGTCCTCGACGCCCTCGATGAATGTAGAGGTGCAAAATCTCTTTGTAAAGATTTGAAAACACTGGTTACGCACCCGGATATACATGTCATTGCTACTAGCAGAAGGAGCGGGGAACATGTAGATGTCATCGGCGGATCCAGGACGCAGACTATCGTCATGACAGAAGATGATGTGAAAAGAGATATCGCCTCCTTCGTTCGGTACAAGATTACTAAAATGCCGAATCTGAAAGCGCCTTCTCACCACCGTCTCAAGACCCTTGTCATCGACGAGCTCTCCAAGAAGGAGAACCATAAAGGCATGTTTCTATGGGCATACCTGATGTGCAAGGATATTAAAATGCAAGGTAGCGTGGCGAAAGTCCGTCAGTCAATGCAGAAGCTGCCAGGCGATATGGTAGCACTGTACATGAAGATATTACAGGGCTTGAACGAGAAGCCTCTTGCGGAACAAGACTTTGTCCTGCGCGTGTTTCACTGGGTCGTGGGAAGTATTCGACCTTTGCGCTGGTGTGAATTAGACCAGGCGCTACAGATCGATCAGTTTCGCGGAGCTACCTATGAGGACGACGACGAGTACGAAGAGACATATATTTATTCCCGCAGGGACGTGGTGAAGGTGTGTGGTTCCCTCGTGCAATATTCCGGCCTCGACGATGGGGATACTATTCGCTTAATACATTTGTCGGCAAGAGAGTTCCTGCAGGGACAGATAACACAGTCCGATACAATACCAACTGAACTCAGCAAGTACTTTGTCGACATCATGACCTCGAACTCAGTGTTGGCAACAGCGTGTCTCAACATCCTACAGTCCCCCTCCGTGCAGAGCAATGAATATTTCCAAAACTCTGACAAAGCTCACCATATCAGAGCGAACCTGATGGCTTTGTGTCCACTCTTCGAATACGCGGTATTGTACTGGCCGGAATTTGCGTGCACATTTGCTGACGCGATAGCTACTCCTGAGGGGGACGTCAAGTCTATCGCACAATCTAAACCTCTTTTTGAGCTTTTGGCTCTCCTGCTCGATGGGCCCTGGAGTCTTTGCTGGCTTGAGGAGTATATCCGTCTCGGTGGGATCGATATTGCGATGTACACAGTAGAGAGAATCCGAAACCTTGATGCACGGGACTCATTGAACGGATCCTCGTTCACTTCACAAGATTGGGCTGCACATGTGGTACATGGCCTGCATACCTTTTCAGAGACGATTTCCTACTACCCAGAAAGCATCCACACCTGCGTGGAGGTGCCTCGATCTCATATCTCTCCTGCAACCAGCCGCAAAACACAGAGTTTGATCACTCTGGGCACTCCGAGCAGAGACCTGAGCAAGAAGAAACCACTCCCAAAAGGCGAGCGCGGGTGGATTGGCTATAACCACAAATCCAGATCGGTGTTCCTAGCGGACACAGAGCACGAGAATATCCGGGTAAGCCGTCGCCATATAGATGGCGCCACTGCCTATCGGCCAGCTGTGGAAGGCGGAGAAGAAAGCTCTCATGGGACATGGCGTGTTCGTTCCGCGCAACTGAAACAAGACGCGACATTTCTCGCAATGACGTTCTGTCCACATGCTAACGAAGAGATCTTCTATCGCACCGTGTGCTGGAGTTTGTCGAACCTAAAGCAAGTCTCCGTTACCGCGGACTGGGCCCAGGTTATTATTGTCGATCGTTGCGAATCGAGCATATTTCGCGCCGGCACGGACCGCGGTCGCGGAAGCCTCGTTTCCTTCGGTAATAATAACACACTGATTACCCCTGGCGGAATCTGGGATCTGGCCACAGAGGAGATGTTACCTTCACCGAAAGAGATCTGGAACCCCGAAGACTCAGACTCACTAGAGCAGACGTCCTTTAGCTCGACACGAGCTGCAAGGATCCGGGATCGTCAGCGACTGGAGATCCTGGAGCTGTTTGGCTCTGAAGAGTGGAATGCCGGCGACCTCACAGCGACATTTGATTTCTCCGTTGAACAACAGATTACAGACATCTGGACCAGAGTTCGTATCCGTTGCTTCAGCCATTCAGGAACGAAGCTACTTCTGGTCTTCTACGAGTACAAGGAAGAAGTCGCAGATGCTAACTCCCCTCACGAGATACATCCCAGGATCGTTTGTTTGATCCTAGACGGAGAGGGCCCAACGACGGGCACACAAGTTGATTTCCCCACTCTTCATAGCTGCACTGCCTTGGGAGATTGTCAATTTACGGAAGACGAAACGAGAATCGTGGGAACGCTGCAGCCATCTGAGGATGATATAAATGTCGGCGGGGGATTGTCCATTGTTGTCTGGGCACTGCAGAAAAAAGGGGGGGCATATGACGATTGCGTACACCATCTCTTCCTCTGGAAATCCTTTAATAGTACAATCACTTTCACGATAACGCCGTCAATCTCAGCAGAGCCTCAGGGCGGAATATTGATTGCGTTGTCGGACGGCGGAATGATCCGTCGCTCAGTGACGGATATCTGGTCGTCTGCAGAGGATGACGAGCTGCGTACTTCCCGTCATGCGCTGGAAACTAGGGGCAAGACGCTAAATTATATTACGCCTGACGGAGAGAGTTTATTCGCTATATTTTTGACGGATATTTTGTTCGTTGCAATCCTCCCTTTCCTATCTATTTAGAATTGTTTGCTAATATCCTAAATAGAGGACCATCCCCGTCGCTTACGATTGAGCCTTGGAGCTTGGGCGAAAGCCAAGAGCTCATCTGTCCAGTCATCAAACGACCACTCCAGCCCTCTGCAGAAAACAACTCTCTGGATTCGAACGGCCGCTTCTTGCTCGCCAAGTCAGAGATTTTTGAGCTCAGCGATCCCGCATCACCACAACCTCTAGACTTCCAAGTAGCTAGGGGTGGCAATTCCGCCGTCACATTCTGTCCCGACCAGCCTGTCTTCGCTTACACGCATGAGGAAGATGGCAGTGTGGTGTTGAGACTTTATGAGGTGCAGGCGGACAAAGGCTGCCAGCTTCTCTTAACTCATACCATTGTGGTGGAGCATGGGTTGATTCCGCGGGACATCAAAGTTGCGTTCGATGGCAGCCATAGTCCTCCGCGCGTATTTGCATATTCTTACTGGACGGAGATTGGGGATAGTAGGACATTTATTGTTTCAGTGGAAGAAGGGGAGGAGGCCACTCCCGAGCTGATTTCAGAAGGTATACAAAGCATCACTTAGCCCTATAATCCAACTTCACCGCGACATATATTTCTTCTCCTGACCGCTAACCACCTCACATTTGCTGCAGAATACATGGCCGACCTAACCTTCTCACTGGACGGAAAGTACATCTTCAGCGTCGATCGACAAGTGCGCAACGAGGAAATGCAATGGCCCACACCCCTACCCGCCATATCCCTGCCGTCAACCCCCACTAGTGCCAGTCTTAGCGCCCTCTCCCTCTCCCTCTCCATCCTTGACACTCACCCCATCACCCTCGAACGCGACTACTGCTTCATCGACACGCAACTAATGTACCGCGTATCCCAAGCACAGCGATTAGGCACCGTATATCTAGACGTGAAGCGCATCCACGACGACCCGAGTACCGCCTCGCAGTCTTTCCACCTCGGCATCATCCCAGACGATTACTTGAATCGCGTGTATGATAAGGTGTTTCTTGTGTGGCCGCGAGACGGCGGCGAGGAGGTGAAGCTTGTCGTTGTGCCCGGCGGAAGGAATGGGATGCCGATGGTTATAAGGTTGGGCATGTATAGTGATGAGTTGGTGGGGTTTGTGGAGAAGATGATGGGCTAGAAGTAGACTATTGGAAACTTTTTGGGATATATCATATAAACAGCACTACAGAGTTGAGGGGGAGCGATGTTATAGCATAAAATGCATTTATATATTTATGTACCCTTTTTTTAATTCGTTTTTTTAAAGTCTGCTATCTATCTATAATCTCCCTTGTTCACACACAGAGACAAATAGATGACTCCATTCCCTTTGATATCATACAAACTCCATGAGCGGCCCATGCCCATCATGTAGATAACACCCACCTTAGCAAAGTATGTACCTCGCTGAAACAAAACACTCCTCATTTCGCCTATCCATCACCCAGCCTCCCACTGGTACTATTCCCATTCCCAGTCCACCTCTCTCACCCACTATCTCTCCAATATCCCACCACGCATACGCAACGCTACCTTCGTAGCCTCAGAAATCGACTTATCAACATCTCGCGACTGACCAGCTCTTTTCATGGCTTCGTCGATATAAGCCTCCGCACACGTGAAAAGCAGGAATTCGCGTGCCCGAAATATGTGCCGCTGGCTGGGGGTCTGCACGCGTCGCGTAAATGTTTTCTACCCGTCCCCTATCGACAGTGGGGAATGTATTTTCCTCTAGGTCGCTTATTAGATCCAGTACGGTAGCTTTGCTGTTGCATGAGCGCGACGCGGGCGTGACCTTTGATGGTCATACTGCGTGTGGTGTGTTAGAGCGAGGAGGGTATCCTGTATTGGACGGTCAGAAGTCCTTGCTTCCCTTGAGGAACGGTCAAAAGAAGGAGACTCCTTGTTCTGCCAGTCTGGCAAAAGCATAAATTTCTTGGATGTAGCGCGTTTAAAGTTATGGATGCCACCACTTAACCGTTATATTATTTCCATTCATATCCAACGAAACCCACAGAACACTCGACAACTCTTTAATGTATTATCCCGCTAGATCCAAGCTGCGAAAATAAAATAAGCTGCGATATACAAAAGTGAAGGTAAAGCACCAAGTGGGGGGAGAGGGTCTGCATTAAGAAATAAGGTTTCTCCACAATCCATAAACTCTAATTTCATAGATGCGGAACACAGCCCTGGGTCTAGAAATATCAATGCATCCAGCGCCCATTTTCCTACTATCTACGTAAGTTCGTACGAAAAAGAGCCTGCGTGATTCGTTTCCTAGCATTGGATATGTGAGTCCGTTTACCTTAATAGCCAACAAATAGACATCTTCCGAGCTGTAACTGAAATATATATCTAGAGCTTTTTACTACAGCCATAAAACCATTCATCTCCTTACCACAAAAGTGCTTAATACAATTTCCGACTCCTTTAAATCTATTCTGACATAAAAAAGCCAATCTCCAAAGAAACCAATAACCCTTCATGAAGGAACAGAAATCTATATTTTTTTATTCATACACCTAGTATTTATACCCTGCCCCCCCCCGGCTCAGCCACCACCCTTTTCGTCAAGAATATTTATCTGCATGGCGTCAAGTTGCTCCAGGATCCAACCAGCTTGATGGTGTTGATAGCCCTCATTCTGAATCAGGCTTTCTGCGAGCGGATCAAGGACTCGCAGAATTCTCATCATGTCATCACACGCCCTGATAGCTTGGGAGATTTCCTTGAGAAGGGACATTGTGACCTTTGTATTCCCCCTGAAACAAGATGATCTCGTCAGCAAGTTGAAACCCAATAAAACGAAACCAAACGGGAAAAAAAAGGGGGGGGGGGGAGGTAAGCACATACACCATATTCGCCAATCTGGGCGAGCAAACGAGCAAAATACCCGGTCCCAACTCAGACCTAAATACGGACCATCTCTTCCCATATCTCTTCCTATCATGAAACAGCACACGTAACTGCGACCTCTTCCGCGTATCATACTCCGCCCAACGTGGATTCGTCTCTTGCAAAATACTATCAATCATAACCGTCATATCTCCCCTGCCCACACCCATCAGCCCCTTCCGCTTACTCGCCTCACGCGCTTTCCATTCGCGACAACTCTCCAGGTACTGCGAGTGCAGCAGAACCAAGGCGACGCGTTTGCGGATCTGGTCGTATTCGATACGTGTGTCGATTTGCGAGACGTAGGAATATATGTTTTCGAGGAAGCCGTAGCTGGAGCTGCGGCGTTTGAGGAATGGGGAGGCTAGCGGCTGCCAGAGCCCGTTGGAGATCCAGGAGGGGAGGTTGGCGGTGAGGAAATCGAAGTAATCGGTGCGGATGCAGCAGCGGGAGACGAGGAGGGCGTTGTGGGAGGGATGGGAGGGGGAAGGGGGGATTGAAGTGGGTGCTGTGGTGGGTGGGGTGTGGGTGATGTGGGTGGGAATGTTAAGGGGCTTGGAGTCTTGGTGTATGGTATAATTCTGCGTGGGGGAGAAGGATTGTAGTGCGGCTATGTCTGAAACACTAGGGCTCCAGGAGTCTATAAATGTGTCCGAAAAGACGGATGATGGGGGGGTTATTGGTAATACATCCTCTTTCATATTGTTAGATTCAGACTGTATTTGAGAAGGGAGGATTGTTTTGTACACACATACGTTGGGTACATGTATAGGCTGAAGTAGCGAAAATATCCGTCCTACTATCGTAGTTCAGACTTTCCAATGCGGCTTCAAAAAAGCCTGGCTGTATAGATTAACTCATTAGCTTCATAGTTTATCTAAGTAAAGCGGGCTGTGTTGATAGCTCAATATAGAGAGAAAACAATTCTGAAAGTATTCACCTCTTCGCTTGTGCCTACAAGCTCTGACCCAAACATATGCTCGTTTGCTTCATCCACAATTAAGGGGGTATGGGGACTCATAGGATCCGACCTCATGGTTGCACATGAGAGAAGCTCTTCTGGGCTCATCGGCGAAGATATGGAACTGAAATTTAAGTATGACTCTGTAGGCGGAGTCGGAGAATTACTGTTGAAACTTCACTCTGTCAATAACTAACCGCTGGTCCAAGTGGAGCAAAGTATCACAAAGAAAAGGGTGGACATACTCTAAACGCTGTCTATCAAGAACCAGCATTGGCATAGAAGTGGATCCCGCGGGTCCTTGTAATTGGAAATCCTCGATTCTGTAAGGTTTTAACCGCATAGCGAGCGCCTCGAGCTCTGGCGGGTGAGCAGCATGTAGGAAAGTTTTTAGCGCGTCAAGAAACTTGTGCAGGCGCAGTTGCTGGTCCGGCGACTTTTTTATTATAAACTCGCCATTAGGTGATTTCTGCGAACAATGGCTTTTGAAATCCATTTTCTTCCACCATGTATTTGAAAGTTTTCGGAATGTTTTGACTTTCTTCGGCGGATTGGGAGGAGAAGTTTCTCAGTGCTGGCTTCGGGCTATATCATTTGCATTCGCCGAAAACAAGTTTGTTGTTTTCGTATTTTGTATAGTTAGAGCACCTGCGCCAAGCGGAATTCGAGCGAAACGGAGTCGGAGTGAGTTTTTTCAGAATTTGCCTATCCATATTCCCCCAGTAAATACGACATGGATACGGAGTTGACAGGCAGCAGGATTTGCCGAAGCCATACCGGTGTAGAGATATCTCCTGTAGAATTTACTAAAACACGAAAAGGATTATTATCCCAGCGACGGTTCGACGGCGTGGCGTTATGTGGGGACAATAATATCTATAACAAGCAGTGCATCCAACGTCATTGGTATCGCCGAGTGGGTGATAGATACTATAATATCGTCGCGGGGTTCGGGCCAGGATACGGCGACAAGACAAAACGGCTCGGACATTGCAGCGCCAACCCCATCCAAGCGGATTCTAATATCCCTTTTATAATGGACAAAAGACCCTGATCAGCAGGGTCGAATCGTTCCAGCTGTTCAATCGCTTTCTACCGGCGACGCAGTCAACATCGCTCCGCTGCAGTTGCGATTCGCTATCATTATCGCCATTGCTTTTCGTTTCCTCAGCGCTTCGGAGATTTATTCATGATTGTTAGGTTTCTAGTGTCACGGCCACCGAACACCGACTGCCTGAGACCAGGGCCGAGGTGTTGGATTTTAGGCCCGAGTTTCAGGCAACCGGAATCCGCGCCAGGGGCGTCTGTACTAATGTGCGTAGTTGGTTTCGTTTGCAGGGATTGAGTGGCTCGTCGGGAGAGAGATGCTGACCTGCATAAACATGTTTTGCATCAGCTTTGAGAGTAAGGAACAGTCCTTTTTTCAACTCGGTTGGGGTGGAGCCACTGTTCCCTAACCAATTGATAGCGGAGGTGGATAATGCAAAGATCTCCCGTTTAACCTTATTTCAAGGGTTCAATGATTCAAACTGTAAATATCGGGGAGACTCCAGCACAGCCAGCTGGAATATGCTGTCCAACCGTTTGAAACGAGCTTGTACCAAGACTCAAGCACACTCTACCGATCTTGAAAATGGGGTTGATCTATTCTCAGATTTGGTGTTCACACATTGCTGCTTCTTGCCAATAGTTTTCCACCATCTTCCCGTGGATGCTTGGTAAACTCGATAGCTATGAATAATATCTCTGCAGCAGCTGAATGATCAACAAAGATATGCATGTTTAGAGCCGTCAGACTCACACAGGCTGAAACAAGACCGTTCATCGATCATGCAGTACAGCACGTGGGAGATGATCCCATCTAGATATTCGGGAATCAGTTGGTAGCCAACCGACCGCACTCCACAATGCTTGTCAAACTCGGGCTACATATTCTCTCTGCTGCTTGATGCTATATAATCTCTCTTCAAATTGACCAATTGCATCTGTCTATAAGCGCGATGTTGCATGCTGCGTGCTAGCTGGCAGATGCGTCCAGACCGTCGTAAGCCATTATCAACCTATCTAACTGCCCCCTTAAACAAAAAAAAAGATATACACACAGTTCTCCCCGTAATCTGTGTTAAACAAAAGAAAATAGGGTCCAGAATGGTGGTAGTCAGCTCCTGAACAAGCTGATATCTATCTTGCTGTAAGTAGACATTGGTTGACAGTCTTCAGCCGGTCAGCACTGTGCGACCTTCCAGCCTCCTCCATCAGCCATTTCCCCCTTTTTATTTCTTTCCCCACTTCTCCAGCTAGTTACATACTAAGCCTCCTAGAATATTCCCGATCTCACTGATTAGAATGTTAATGCTGTGTAAGTCAACTACAGTACAATAATCTCCGCGAGCTCAGTGCAGCATGTACAGGGATTTTGCCTGTGGCGCTTTTCTATTCTCATATGCTCAAGGGGCCCACATAGATAGATCCCTTTTCTGTGTGACATTGTGACTGATAGAAGACATCAGAGCTGAATATAGATAGACGTCTCTAGGGTAGGGAAGCTTAACCATCCCACTCTTCCCCCCCTCCCAGGAGCAGAGGGGCCAAGAGGTTGCCAGTCCGATCTTTTCCAAGGCTATGAGCTGAAACCCTGTGCTACCATCCTGGAGTAGACTCCTGGCAAAGCTTATGGCTAACCCCATGTTGTTGACTCAGTAGATTAGTAACCGGGGGCAGATTTCTTCCATGAAAAATGAGAACGGGAAACTGTAATAGGACCGGAGGGAGGGGCTGTGATGTTTTTCCTGGGTTTTGTCAGGTGTGGGAAGAGTGGCGTGGATAAACGACCGAAAAATGAGAAATATGGGCAAGCAGTTTCTTCAACAAATCGGCCGAACGAGGTGCATCTGAATCCGCTACAGGAGGTAGAATTCAAAAGACTAGGAATTTTTCATTTTTTATTGTGGTTAACGCGGAGTGAGTTTTCCGAATCAAGAGCCAGGAGAGGGCAGTAGACATAGAACCTTCAAACATCGAACAAAATCTACATGACTGATGAAGCTTCGGAGGTCCCCGGCTTAACATCATGCATAGCACCTTGAGACCAGGATAAATCAACATGGACCAGATATTCCTAAGCTGTGTAGACTACGTAGGCATTTCCCGGAGCCCGATAAAAACATCCCGAAATCGAACGCCATTCATTCTCAACATCACGATATTTCTCCTTCCTTTAACCGGTTCAATCTGAAGACCTGTTTCTGCTTTACATTTCCACCCGATACATATTCGCAAAGGTGCCCCATCTTATCACCTACGGAATCATGAGTGGGCAATACTGATAAAGCCAAGGAAGCTCATGATATCCTGAGCTTGATATACTCCTTTTACACAGCTAACAAAGATACTCTAGAGAGTTTCTCTTCACCACCAATGCTGGAAGTGATATCCCAATTGCTGTGTAGATTCCCTCTGCTGAATAAACTGAAGAATTGAAGAAGAATCTGAAGGAGATCATTGCAACTAAAGACATAATTGATGACATTCCAAGAAATGACCGGATGTTCATCATTGAGGTAGCTAACACTAGCACCATCAAACATAAGAAGAAGTAATCGTGGACTGGCACGGGAAGATAGGACAGCTGTAAGCAAAGCCTTCATATTTAGTACAGGCTGGCCACTAATGGATATATGAGCGATGAAACGGCAGTTAGTTTGGACAAGCGATTCAATAACGTGTGTATGGCAACCACAGTGTTATCAGCAACAAGCACCTTCGAAACATGATGCCAGCTGATCTGGTGCTACGCTGGAGTGTAAGCTATCGTTTGCCTCTCTGCTCTAGTCGGCGCGGAATAACCACCCGAAAAGGGGGGCTGGAATCGATTCTCGGCGACGGCGTTGTAGGTTCTTGCAAAATTTCATCGGGTCCTCTGCTCGGTGTTATGGAACGCTGATTATCACGTACTGCCCGAGTAAGGCCTATCGGAGATCCTTCCTATTCTGTGCGTTCCCTGGCTGGTCAATTCGCTCTCTTACAGCCTCATTGGCCACTGTCACGGTTTGAAACGAGTTCGTGGGAAATTGATCCCTTCAGAGTCGAATGCCGAGCGTATGACTAGCCGGGGTGGTTGGGCCACACAACCGCGGCTGGCTCACGATCGATAAGCCTCAGGAATGCAAATTAGAACGAAAGCTACACAGAGCCTTGGAATGGCGGCGGACATCAGACTCTGCTAACGACCCTGTTCGTGGGTCATGCCTTGATGTCGTCTCAACTGCAGAGGACATGAGCCGAAGGTGATGTGAACAGCTAGAAGGAGGAGGGTGGTTACCTTCTGAAGACGAAACAAGAATAAGTCCAGAGAGTGTGGATGGTTCAACTGATCTCGCATACTCTAGGCTCCAAGCTCCAAGCTCCGTGATATAAGCCTTGTCGAGGGTACACCCTTCGATATATTCGATTAACAACCCATCGAGAGTCAGGAAGAAGCGTATGGTTACCGCGCGAGTGACTGAGCGAACGCAAATTACGCCTTGGTCGGTTGAAAAGTCCATTTGCAAATAGTACTTGTAGAAGATGACTAGAGTTGATCCCCCAGCCGAATATCGTTATGCATTGATTAATCTCCCGCTTCGTTTCTATTCTTCCTCGTTCGCCTTCCAATCCAGCGGCTTTTTGCCGGACGTTCGACTATTTTTCTGGGACTCTGGTATCTCGGGATGTTGGCGGTGGCGGATGACGACTGGCAGCTATAGACGCAGTATAGGCTGTATATTACGCAACATGCTGGAACTTTAGAGCAACAGTGCTCCTTTACCCCCCTCTCTCTCTCTTCCTCGTTGCCTTTGTCTATTTCAAGTCCGTATATAGGCATTAAAGAACCGCCATTCTAGTTGTAGTAATATTTTGTGTTCGGTGGCAACCTCTGCTTCTGATCATCCGCCTGCAAAATCTGTCAGCGGCAAGGAAATTAGCAGCAAAGATCTCCCAACCGTCTCAACACAACTGGTTTCAATCTCAATCCAACCACATTTCCTGCCTCTGATGTAGGTGCTATCAGGATAAGTTATTGTAACATCAAAATCTGTCTATACAGCTTTTCTGGATCACCAGGCACAATTGGAATATTCTTGGGATAAGGGTCACTGTGCTCAACCAACAGTATAAAACTGCGGCATGTATCTATCCCCTGTTGCATTTGCAGGATCGTTTGAGACTGTAGTAGGCCTGTATTTCGCAGCAAGTGCAATTCAAGTCACGAACCCTGTCATCAGCATACTGGGTCTTCATTGTTGTGGAACTGGGGCATGGTCAGAAATGTGATAGGTTATGGCCAGGAGGCAACATACAACTTCCAGAATGTGGGGCTTACCATCATAGTTCACAAGCTTTGTAGCTCTTTGATAAACTCGACCCTTGTGGGGTCAATCTCAATCATCAAACTATCGTCAAATCCTTCCTCCTTATCGTAAGATGTTGTACTAATGTGGTACCCTCTGGACCGCAGAGGCAGACTGGTGTGCCCGGGCCAGAAATTGCAGACAAATTATAGCCAAACCGCTGAGTCGGACTGATGGCCACTAATTTCTCAGGTAGCTACTATTGATAGATGATCCCTGTAACCTCTAGGGAAGTGTAGCTGGAGCTGGAGCTGTAGTCGCAGCAAGGAAAGGTCTGGAGGGGCATGGCCGGCGTTATGTTGTTCCCGGCCGTTGTCCAACTAGTGACGTCTTCAGTCTCGCCTCGTGGCTGTCGAGAACTTCGCAACATCAAACAATTCCCACCAAAACTGAGAGACCGCAATTTTTTTTTGACCATTCTCATTCTGTTTACTATTAACTCTCACGGTCTCTCTTCTTACCTGGAAATCTACCCTGAGCAGCTTACAGTCCTGCTACACTGCAAACCATAATGACGTGTATCTCAGCCTTGTGATTTTACTGTCTTACAAGACCCTACCTAGGGCTACCCTTTCAACATGGAGAAGAACTCTGGAGCACTTTTAAACTGGTGAGTATTCCAAACAAGACAACGAGTAGTTGGGGATTCTAATACGTACTCTAGGTACGCGTCGCTGAAGTCTCGAACTGTTGATCTGATCGGCGATTATGCGGGCGACGAACTGTTTATCATCGATGGCGACTCGCTGCTCGCCCACACCTTTTCGGATGAGAAACTGGACTTTAACCCTGGCTTCCAGTTGCTGCATGCCACATACATCCTAGAGAATCTCCTGCGCGGATTACACCAGCGGAAATGTAATTTCCACATCGTCTTTTTCGAGGAGCTTGCCCCGCTGTGCATTCCACATAATATGCCTGATCGCCTTCATTCAAGGTGCCTCCTGGCTCGGGAAGCTATCGTTCAGCATCTGCAAAAACATCTCGCCGCATCTGCTCCGTCTATTGAAGTAAAGGTGTTCGATTCCTATCGCGCACAGGACTTTATGGACTATCTTACCTCGTCTGGAGCCTACTTCCTCATGTGTCACGATGGTGCCTTTTCTGATATGGAATCGGGGGACGATTCTGATGCCTCCTCGGACAGTGAAAGTGACCTTTCCGATGGTTCAGACAATGAAGGGAGTCATGAAGAGGTTCCGTCGCAGATTTCAATCAAGGCTACCAGGCATGCTATCGGATTCCGGTCAATGATAAACTGGTTTATTTGCCTTGGTTACAATATTGCCCTTCTTAATAGTTTAGAATATCGGGATACCAAGGTACGTTGACTCTCGTTTGCTATCGTCTGAATATGGTAAGGCTGACATCTGAAAATTGATAGGTAATGGGGATGATTGTTGAAGGCTCTGCAGTGATGGCACGATCGATATCCCAGCACACGCTCCCCGCCAATGATAATCAAAACGGCACTTCGGATGTGGATAGTATTGAGGAAGGGGCCCATGATGCAGAAATAGAGTCCGTATCTACCGGATTGAAAGACAACGATGCCAACTCAATACAGAATGTGCAAATTTTGCAAGGATTTCTGGACATTCTAAAGTCTTCTCATTATCCAGATCTAAGCCAAAGCGATCTAGTCATTGTTATGGCTTTGAGCTTAATGTACAAATCCGGCCTACTGGATAAAGGAAAAACCACGGAATCAAGGGCGATGCTTTTGCATACTGCTATCTTGCACGAGTGTCGTCTTTCTGACCGCGCAGTTACTCAAGACTCAATTACAGGCGATTCTTTCCTGACGGACTTCGTTGGAGCGGCATATCTAGTTCTTAGATCTAATTCTTGGAAGGCGATAGTGGCCAATAACTCAGTGTCTTGCGACCTAGCAGATCTGCTCGACGGCCGACTGTTCTCCCATCTGTTGAGCGAAGAGATTCCGCGTAAAATTTCTAAGTCCTCAGTCATTCCAAAGTTCAACGCTCTGGCGACCTGGCTGGAGCGTCTCTGCGGCGTTAGCATGAAACTTGAATCGTTAAGCTCAGGTAAATTGCATCTCCTGCACTTTTACTCCTTACGTTTTGGATACTGACCAAGGAAAAAGAAGGACGAGAAGACCAGCCGGAGACTAAGCACACCGAAACAGTTACTAGAAAAAAGGGTTCTGGATCTGGATCTGTACTCCCTTTCAGCCATCCTGTCTTCGATGCTCACCTCGCACCTGTCCATCTCTCCATCGATAAAACCGATAGGCAGCCTATTAGAGACAATACTTCGCGGATTTTCCAAGAGCTCAGCCATTGGCACAACCACCGCCGTCCCATTGGCGGCATGAAAATGACTGACAAGGAAGCATTCTATGCTAATCGTCGGAATCAATTTTTCATGGCTGAGATGGCAGACTATGCGGCAAGCTTAACTAATGCGACCGGCGGAATATTGAAACCGGAGACAATTTTCGTACATTCTGCAAAGGACGAGAAGCAGAAGAAATCGGCAGCATCGAAGCCCACCGTCGTTGCCCGTCCCAAAGCCAATGAGAAGAAAGGTTCGGCAAAGTCTAGCAGCAAGAAGAAGCCCACTGCGAAAGATCTCGCTGCAGCTGCGAATGAGAAAAAACGAAGTGATTTGATAGACAAGCAGCTTCTGGCATGGGGGAATGTAAAAGCCAACTTCGATAAGGAATCCGACCTTGCCACTCGGTTTATTAACGTCAAGAAGTACTTGGCCGATCGCCCACCTGATAGCTTTATCATGTTGCAAGCCGAAGTTTCGACTTACTTGCTGAGCATTTTGGTCGAGGTATGGGCGGCCAGATGTGCCGCTGGTGAGCGAGACCAGTCCCTCCATATTGCTGCATTTATTTGGGACATAATCTGCCGTATTTCGAAGATGAATGGAGTAACCCCCGAGATTGCGGCATGTGTTACAGAAACCGTGAAAGCACTTCGGTTGCCAGAAGTGGAACTCGACATTCAACCCAGCCGGAATTTATCGAAAGCGACCATCCAGTTTCCTTTGCTAGAGCCCGGGAAAAAGGGAGTTTCGGATATCGGATTGTCCCCTACCGAGTTCCAGCTTGTCCATGCTGCACCCTTCTTTGATAGAAACATGGGTTCTGCACCTGATCCTCGTGTCCGTGATTTTGAGCCGGATGAGTGGCAACGAACTGTGTTAGATGAGATTGATGCGAACAGAAGCTTGTTTATAGTTGCGCCCACTTCTGCAGGAAAGACATTCATTTCGTGAGTTTTCACTACCTCTTCTGGGATGTCAATATACCTTGGGCTCGCAGTGCTAACATCATATCATAGATTCTACGCGATGAAGAAAATACTTGAAGACAATGATGATGGAGTCTTGGTATTCGTGGCTCCAACAAAGGCACTTGTTAACCAAGTTGCTGCCGAGATCCAGGGTCGATTTTCGAAGTCTTTCAAGCACGGCGGAAAGTCTGTATGGGGCATACATACGCGTGACTACCGCATCAACAACCCTACGGGGTGCCAAGTCCTAGTGACAGTTCCGCATATTCTGCAGATCATGCTCCTTGCTCCAGCAAATGCGAACTCATGGTCATCTCGAGTCAAGCGGATCATCTTCGACGAAGTCCACTGCATTGGCCAAACGGACGAAGGTGTTGTATGGGAACAACTACTTCTTCTCGCCCCCTGTCCTATTATAGCTCTGTCAGCTACAGTGGGTAACCCTGGAGAGTTCAGCAGATGGCTAGGTATGGCCCAGAAGGCGAATGGTATCGATCTCAAGATGATAGAACACCACCACCGTTACTCAGATCTGCGGAAATATGTGTACAGTCCGCCAAAGAAATTTTACTTCAATGGTTTACCTGAATCTGTGCCATTCGCCCCCATAGGCCTTGACAATGCGTTTGGTATGGCATTTATGCACCCACTGGCGTGCGTTGTGGACCGCTCAAGAGGGATACCAGATGACCTAACTCTTGAAGCACGCGACTGCTGGCTGCTGTGGGATGCTATGAACAAGCACCAAACTCCAGAGTTTCCCATCGACAAATCGCTTGATCCTTCAGTTGCTCTGCCAAGCATTATTCGCAAGGTTGATATTATCAATTGGGAAGCAAAACTGAAGTCATTTTTGAAGAGCTGGATCGAAGATCCAATGTCACCTTATGAACTAGTTTTGAAAGACCTCGAACTTTCCGTGCGAAGTGGACGTCGGCCTGAGGTTCAGGTTTCGTCTCGCAAGCTCAAAGAATCGGAATCTCCACAAGATGTCAACTCTGAAAACTACGTTGATACGACGCTTCCTCTGATCTGCTCACTCCACGAGCAAGGAGCTCTTCCAGCGATTTTCTTCAATTATGATCGTAGCGCCTGCGAAACGATATGTGAGAGTTTGCTGGCCCAACTTGAAAAAGCCGAGGAAGCCTGGAAAAGTTCAAACCCAGCTTGGAAAGCTAAGCTGGCTGGATGGGAGGCTTGGAAGGCTTCTCAGGAGAAGCAGGCCAAGAAGAATGCTCCCGCTGCTGCGAAGAAGAAGGGCAAAGCAGGCAATGACGACATGTCGCCAGAGGACCGTATGCGGGATTCAGCAACGACTGAATCCAGCTTTTTTGAATCCTTTGACCCTACAGCTCCGCTGGATGGGTTCCATGTCGCGGACGTCAAAAAACTCACGCCATCAGATTTCGAGGCGCATGTTAAGGAGTTGAGGAGACGCTTTGTCTCAGAGCGGTTGATTACAGCTTTGCGGCGTGGTATCGGTGTCCATCACGCTGGTATGAACCGGAAATACCGCCAGGTGTGCGAGATTCTCTTCAGAAAGGGATATTTGCGGGTTGTGATAGCCACTGGCACCCTAGCGCTTGGTATCAACATGCCGTGTAAAACTGTTGTCTTCTCTGGCGACTCCCTCTTTCTCACGGCGCTCAATTTCCGCCAAGCCGCCGGTCGTGCTGGTCGCCGAGGCTTCGACATGCTTGGAAACGTCGTTTTTCAGGGGGTGCCTTATGCAAAGGTCTGCCGCTTACTCAGTTCAAGGCTTCCAGATCTCAGCGGCCATTTTCCAATCACGACCAGCCTAGTTCTCCGCCTTTTCACATTACTACACGAATCAAAACAGGCGTCGAATGCGGTGAAGATGGTCAATTCGCTCTTATCGAGCCCGCATATTTACCTTGGTGGAGGAGAGGCGCGAGATACCGTCTTGCATCATCTGCGATTCTCTATCGAGTACCTGCGTCGTAGCAACCTTCTAGGACCACAGGGAGCCCCTCTGAACTTTGCAGGATGTGTCTCTCATCTTTACTTCGTCGAAAACTCCAGTTTTGCTTTCCATGCATTGCTAAAGGACGGCTACTTCCATGATTTGTGCAAAGATATCGACACCTCGCGCAAGACAAAGCTCCTTACCCTGATGCTTGTTATGTCGCATCTTTTTGGGCGTCTATACCTCCGACCGTCTATTCTAGAGAATCAGAAAGAGGCAGCTAAGAAATCCACGTCGTTAACTATCCTTCCGCCATTGCCAGACGAACCGACCAACTTGCTGCGTCGTAATAACGAAGAAATCCTGAAGATCTACAGCGCCTATGTCAAAACGTTCGTCGATCAGCATGTTACCGAGCCTGATTGTAACCTACCGCTCACTGGGATGAAGTGTGGTGGGGATGAGCCGCTTGAGAAGGAGGGGACTACTTCGCCATCCCCTGTGCGCTATACTTCAGCATTCTACGCTCTGTCGGGCCATCGCGATGAGTGGGAAAATATCTCTGATCTCTGCGAGACGGTGCGTAGCGGCGTTTGGCTTGAAAAGGCCGTTGTTCCATACGTGGAACTCTATCCCGAAGAAGGCAAAATACCCCTTAACGCATACCTATACGACTTCTTCAAGCATGGCAATGTCCAGGCGCTCGAGAAAGAAAACGGTATTCGCAAGGGTGACGTTTGGTTCTTGCTCAATGACTTTTCTCTTGTGCTTGCAACAATCGTGACCAGTTTGGAGAATTTCCTCAAGCTTTCGCCAGGCACGGATGCAGATATGCTGGACGTCATGGGTGGTGGAGACACGCGTGAAGGGGAGATAGACGCGGGAGCTATGCAGGATGGAACTGAGAGCATGGAAAGAGGAGGGTTAATACCTCCGAATCTCCAGACGACACAGACGTCATCCGCTCCTGCTGTTTCCGCAGCTCCTACCACTGTGATTCGCAAGAAGAAGGTGGTTGACAGCTGGGAAGAAGAAGCGGAAACTTACGGCGATGATGATGATGATGCGGGCAAGGACGAGAATCAGCAGTTGACCGAGGATGGAAATCCTATGGCTGCATGGGATGGGAAGGATGCTGGGATCTTCAATGTGCTGAAAGGATTCAAACTATTGCAGGCGGAGTTTAACCGGAAATTCAGGGAGATGTGGGCATAATTGTCGGGACATTGTCATGGGAGTTTTTTTTATCTCTATACAGTGTTTGTTCGGTGTTTGTTTCTTTTAAAAAAAGTATAGATGTGATTAGAGAGAGAGAGAGAGTTGCCAAGGGAGAGTCTGCAAATTGAAGACCCTTTATCTTCCCCGATGATAGAATAAGTAGTTTGCTGTTGTCAGAATATTCTAGATTTCTACACCGAGATTAACAGGTGTAAGTAATTATTTTACCAATTCTTACTCCTGAAGAACTCGCCATCCTAAGAGATTGAGTCTCTAATATAGAGCCGTATCTGTCATATGGAAATATGTAGGGAGCTTACAATAAAATGATCGATAACTAAAATAATCCAACTATGAGAACTGCTGCAGGATAACTGTCAGTCGGGGTGCAAGCTCCTAGTCATGTGATCCTGGGGACCACTCCTCTGTACTACTGGATTCGGCAACCATCTCCCACTATCCCCCATGTTAAAATCCCTCGGCGTGCTCGATTGTTCTTCTTCTTCTTCTTTTTCTTCGAGCGGGCGAGTTAGAGAGAGTGCGTGGTTTATTCGTTCGTTCGTTAGTTGATAGCCAATAACAAGAGAGTCTACGTGTTTGCTCTACCATTCGATCGATAAAAGAACCAAGGGGTCGGCGCGTATTCGCTGAGCCAATAGAGATGGAAACAAACCCGAAAAAAGCAAATATGTTACTGAATACAGCTGTCTTCTGCGTGACTGACAGGGGCTAATACCCTCGTCAGGCCCACCTAGCTGATCTGTCTGAGATGCGGCGCTTACTTGGGCCCTCGAGGCTGAGAATGCAGTCTCTCAACCCTTTGAGGTCCGTATGCCATCAAACCGCGACATAACCAAGGTATAGAACATCGAGCAGACAAAATACACCGATGGCTTCACATGAGCCCCTGAGCATACTCTCTCTAGGTGAGGCTGTTATGGCCGAAGCCTGGGTAATCATGCTGACCTGGTTCCAGATGGCGGCGGTATCCGCGGCATATCAAGCCTCCTCATCCTAGAGAACATTATGGAGAACATACGTAAGACCAAAGGTCTTGATCGTGTCCCGCGTCCATGCGAATACTTTGATTTGATCGGTGGCACGAGCACTGGAGGGTAATGATATCAGTCCATATGCCCGTTAATAATATTTTTACTGAGACGACATAGAATCATCGCAATTATGCTCGGAAGGCTAGGTATGACCGCCGATGAGTGCATACGAGCCTATAGAAAGGTTGCCCAGCAGGCTTTCACTCCAAAGCGAACCTCGCTGCTTCCCGCGCGACCTTCTGGGGCCTTTTCGGCCAAAGCCCTTGAGAATTCCATCAAACAGATAGTCAGAGAGTTCTGTTTAGAAGAGGAATGTATTAGCCACCGGCGCCAAGGCCTCTCAACGGTTGACACATGTCCACATAGTGATATGACATTCCAGGACAAGACATGTGTGAAGACGTATGTTCTTAAACCTGCACTGACAACATGATAGAGGAATGTTGACTTTATGCGTCATAGGGTGGTCTTAACAATTACAAAAGAAAATGTGGATGCGCCACCTACTCTCTTCAAAACATACGATATGTCTACTGCCTTCGACTCCTGCACCATTTGGCAGGTCGCACGGGCAACCTCGGCGGCGACTACCTTCTTCAAGCCCATCAAAGTAGGCCGGGATTCGATCGAATTCATTGACGCTGCTTTTGGGTACAATAACCCTTGTGAGATCCTTATCGAGGAAGGCCAGCGACAGTTCCCTGGACACAGTCAAATGCGAGTTCTCAGCATCGGCACGGGCGTTGGACATGTCGTCCCCGTTGGCAATTGGCTTTCCGTCATCAAGGCGCGCAAAAAGCTGGTTACATCCTCCAAAATGGTAGCTGCAAGTTTAGATCATCGATACGGTGGCACCGGCCAGTACCACAGGTTCAATGTCGATGACGGCCTGCAGGACATTACCTTGTCTGACTGGAAGAAGGCTAGTAAAATCTCAGCGCACACACACAACTACCTAGCGGAAAACAAAAGGAAGATCAAAAAGTTTGTTGACGGCCTTGCCGGCATGACCCGGGCCGGAGAGGAGCATAGAGGGGAGATGGCACACGCCTTGAACGAGGGGGGGCTTGACAACGAATTGACCAGAATCCCGGAAATACCGTTGATCGCATACCATGAGGAGAAGCAAATAGCAGCAACAGTTGGTAAAATCAGCGCAACGCCTACTGGTGAGTATAGAAGGAGCCATACTGTTTTTTGTGGGAATTGCTAACTCTATGACAGGCCGCTCACGTCTAGCCCGCCATTGGCATGCTAGACCAGTACGCTTTTTTGGTCAGGCGAGAAGACAACAAAGTGTTTGACATGCACAGCCTGGTCCACATGGCAACATGAATATGGTTTCAAAGAGAATGTGCCACAAGATGGACAATGGAGGATACAATATGCTATCTAGCTGAGACTCCCCTCAAATGATTATGCAAACCACACCATGTGGAGAGATTATCTGCCACATGCTCTCAGTGTGTTGCGAGGGTGTGAGAAGTTTGATATTAAGGAGAAGTGCTTGCCGTACTTAAAAAGTGGGGCAATATCTTCAAGTAGATGGTCGAATCAAGGAAGCTGTGAAATGTCTTGAAGAGTGTTACCAATCAACAAAGGGGCACTTTGCTGAAGAGGACTATGGCAGATTTTCATCACAGCATTCACTTGCAATAGCATATCAAGCTGATGACCAGATCAAGAAAGTAGTCCAGCTACTTGAGTATATTGTTAAAATAAAAGAAAGAACACTTATTTGAAAAGAATCTTTCTAGATTGGCATCACAGCATGCACTTGTAATTGTATATCAAGATGATGGCCAGCTCAAGAAGGCAGTTCAGCTACTTGAGTATGTTGTTTCAGTAGAAGAAAGAACACTATCCAAAGAGCACCCTAATAAATTACAATCAGAGCATGCACTTACTATCTTTCACAAGCTTATAGAGAAGGAATCTGATTGATGATATTTTTCCTTACCTCTCCTCTATCCCTAGTTTACTTTACACACACAGCTTATTTTTCGGGAGTTCTGCAATTCACCTATTTATCTAAGGATTCCCCTTCTTCATATTCTTTATATTTTTATAAGGCTCGCGCGACGACCATCACCCCTTGAAGGCGGCAGCGAGTCGGAGGACGCTCAAATTAGATGTATGCGCGTGTTCTAGTAGTAGTAGGTTAAAGTACGGCGGAGCGGAGGGGAAGGCCTGTTTTCGACTCCGTATCATAGGGTCATATGTATGTGCTTTGTTTCTTAGCGAAAGAGGGGGGATATAGTGGGCTGGTACTGCAGAGGGGAGGGGATGCGGCATGTTGTGGTGATTTGCTATGTGAAAAAAAGAGGCGGTATATGTATGCCGATTAAGGGGGGCCATGAAGACCGTGTTTCGTGGATCTGGGAACATACCTTAGTTTCCATCTGCTAACTACTGAGTTTTGCATTCCGGCTACCCTTTTTTGTAGACCACCTACTTAACAGCCGGTATGGCAGCTGGAATGAAGTCCCATCGAACCGTCTCCCTTCGCCTTCAACGGTCCATCTGAAGTCCGCCCAACTACCACACCAACCCCCCCACTAAGCAAAACGAAACTCCCAGTTGAACCACAGGCAGACTTCACTAGATGACATCAAAAGAAACGGCAAGACGGAACAAAAGAAGAAAGGAAAAGAAAAACTCTGAGATAATGAGAAGAGAGAGACACCCAGAACACACGGAACTATACATTTCTAGACATTAGGAGTAGCATTCCCCCCCCCCTAATATCCTTCGGGCACCTTCATACGACTTCTCGGTGCCCAAGTTGAAAGAAAGAAAAAAAAAGAGAAATTAATGCTTTCAGCTTGCAAAGGAGAGATAGTGTTTTCACCAAAGACCCACTTGAGATTATTATTCTTCTAGGAGAGAGGATCATTTCTGAGAGAGAAGGAGAAATCATCAGCAAAATCCGGAATCTTCTTCCTGGCCTGAGTGTGTCTTTGATATGAATCAACAAAGAATGACGAAGATCAAGAAATATAGAACTGCTTGCAGCTGTAGACACAACCTATATATAGATATATTATATCTCAAATCTTATGAACCCAACAGCGTTCTTGGGACTCATACACCTTTGAGACCCTGATCACTCACAATATACGATTCCGGAACGAAAGCGACAGAGCTCAGAGAAAATGGCCACCGACACTATTTTTGACAACTCCCAGAATAGTACCAAAGCAAGTTTTTTTCCCATTTTTTCTTTTATTTCTGCACCCAGGGTGATGATAATCATTCATTTAACAGTGAATAGTACCAAGGCATCTTGTATAAGAGAGCGCTTCCACCCGAGGATGGACACGATCCCTTAGACCGGCTATTGCAAAGTGCACAACAGCAAGCTTACGTCGAGCACTCCAAGAAACGACTTGGAAACGAAGAAGGTTTTTCTGTGATGGATATCCTAAAGAAGATAGAGGATGACATGTTGGAGATCAAAAGTTCAATCAAGGTGATTGAGGGGGAACATGCAGTGATTAAGGAAGAGGTAAGAGAGCTTGAGACTATAAGAGGAACAATTCTGACTAATCTGGATAGCTCTCATACTTGACAGGGCGCCCTATAATCCAGCGCTGGAAAGTTTTAGACGCTCGGCGAATCTCCTACCGAAACAGATTGCACAAGGGCATACAAACTGCGACTATTCATGACGAAATCGCATATGGTGGTGATATGCTTGGTGATATCAAAACGATTCAGTACGTCCAGGACATATCGTCACGTTCCTCTGAGTATAAAGAAGACTTTCATCAGGCCTATGGGATACCGTTTGACGAAGCTTTGGTCAAAGTCCCATCATGGCCTCATAAAGTTGAACGAGCCTTCGATATTCGCGCCTCTCTCCATGACTTGCATGCATGGCAGGCTCGTGACAGCCGAAGCATTATTCAGCAGCAAGCAACTCAGATCATCGAAGCTGCACTGAGCACTGAAAACGATCAGCTGCAGGCACGTTTCCAAGATGGGGGGGACTTACAGGAGATATTCATAGAGATGGATCTGTTATTCGTGACTAGAGGTGTCTACACCAGGGCTTAGAGCGCACGTATTTCCTTTGTATTTTCTTTGGGTGGTGGTTCTTAGTAGTAGTGAGGTAACAGAAAAGGCGGCCTCGATCAAATCTCAGAAGTATTAATAGCACTGTCAAACATCGTCTCCCTAAGCCATAGCCTTTCATATTTGTCATTGGGCTAGGATGCTATCTTCACTTGATGCTCAAACCTGCGTTACCGTACTTCTGCTGCCTGCAATCCTCTCTTAGCATGTCCAATCCCTTATTGCCCAGCAAACTCAATCAATAAAGACATAGATATTTCCACTTCTTTGAATTTCCTGAGGTCTGGATGAGATTGTCATGGGACCAGAGGCCTTATATAAGGCACAGTGCCTAAGTCTCCGCAACTATTCCGCTTCTTTATGAACGTCGAAGGTCCTTACGGGTCCGCGCGTACCATTAACCAGTACCGATACAGCTCCAGCAGCCTCGGCCTCACCGTACATCTGCGGAAATCCATTAGCAGAGGAGGCGCTCTATTGAAGTGTTTACACAGCCAGCAACCTTCCAAGAAGCCAACAACATGCATCTCCCTCGAAAATAAAGACATGGCCGCAATATATACACGGGCTGTCTGCAAGGTCGATATAGAGATATATACATCCAATAAGAGACATCAGGCGAGAAAATCCCACGCCAGAACTTCCGAGTTCTTTGAGATTTAATCTTGAAACAATAGCATGGCCGATTTGAATGTCTAGAACAGACAGGATTAGGAATCGGCTTGCATAAACTACCCAAAAGGGATGTTCTATGCATAGGGTCCATGTACAGCGCGTGCATTGATTGCCTGTATGGAGTTTGAGTTTCAGTATCTCAAAGAAATCTGGCCGGTTTAGCCAACTTCCGCTGTTCCAAGACGCGAAGAATGTAAAAGAAAACCGGTAGTAGCATTTTTCCGCCTTTGGAGGGTCATCAAGGCCAAGCGCGTCGAATCTTTTTCCAAAATACTCAGGAATCCACACTTACAACCCCGGATTGGTGTAACAACTGCCAAAACAACCCGCAGCACGGACCCACCCGCGGCTGAAGTTGGCGTAATCGAGTCGACTTGCACAGCTCCATTTTAGCCTTCACTGCCGAGAGGGGCGCATACCAGGATCTTCAGGAACAATAAGCCCGCGAACCATGGGAACGTGCATATCGTGGCTCTGGGCTGCGTTAACGGGGTTGGAAAATAAATGGGTAACATCATCAAAAATGAGCCCTTGTTTCGATGAAATGGGGCCAGTTCATAACACATTATCGAGAGTTGACTGCGTCATAACGGCTCAGCTGCAGAATACAAAGCCTATTACCCGAATGATATATTAGCAGAGAGAATTATATTAGTGTGTCGCTAAACAGCTTCAACAGTGCGCCTAGGCCAGTTGCACCTGACTCCATATGCCTATACTTCCTATCCCCATATTCTCGTGCACGTCCAATCCCATCGCCAAGCCAGCTGCTGTCACCACGCCAAATCATACAGTGACCTTACCTCGTTATTCCCCTAAGCGCTGAAGCATCCTCAACGTCCTCCACAGTGTGTCTCTGCGGGAGTGCGCGGTTTCTCTATGCCGAATGGTGACTTCCTCGACGATTCGATGACACTCTTCTCTTCTTTTCTTTTATTTTTGAAAAGTCACACCACTGAAAATTTGCACGTGTGTCGACTCGCTGCAGTGTTTACTTCTCGAGGTAGCGTATGGGGGAGCGCAGAAGACAGGGCGTGAGACGGGTGTTTTTGCGGCAAAAGATATTGCTTCTTCGACCAGGGGGACAACTGTTCTTGCTCAGAGGTTAAGAGTGGATTATATCACGCTAAGTAACTCACTTCGCCATCTTCCCCAGAATTGCCACCGACGATATTGTTAAAAGTACTTTCCACTGGAAGCTTGGCGGACCTGCTGAGCGCTTCGAACGGACTATATCCTCAGGCCAACCCGTGGGAGACACTGCCACAACACGCCGGGTTAGGGGGTGTGCATGCCGCCATCACAGGACTAAATTGAACCATTCTAGCTGCCCAATATCAACATCGTCAGAACAGTACCGATTGACCCGCCCAAGCCCATGAGTCTCCTCGTCCTAGATACGCATATAGGGGCAGATACGGGCAGAGCGTGCGACGAAGCTCATATCTCACTTTCCAAGCACCACATATGATATGTCCCTGCGGTCCCTGCGACACATCCCCAGATCCCCCGAGGAGATCGTCTCATTTCTTAATATCGAAAGCTGATCTACACTTCTTTCAGAATGTCCCTCTGAAGCGAGGCTGGCGTAACTTAGTTCCCCTCATCACCCAATACCCCGCACATCGCACACAGTCCAAATCTCAGTAGCGGACCCCTCAGACCAGGACGTTGCACTCTCCCCGCGACCATGGAGCTCGATGCAAGTCCAACTAGTCCATCGCCGTGGAGATACACCGTGAAGATATTCAGCCAGAATCATGCAATGCGGAAAGGGTTGGACGCGGGGTATGCACTCGTAACGGCACGGTGCAAGTACCGCGGTCCATGAGTCCATAACCAACCACATCAGCTCATTTCCCGCGTGGCTAGCACCCAACAGGTGTCTATACGGCTGCATATGGTCTTAGCCGACCCCAGCAGGTGAGTTAATTGGGACATGGTGTTGCAGAGCAAGGACGTAGAAGTGGAAGTTCGGCCCGCAGCCATATGTGACAGGCTACCTGGTTTCTAATTATGGCATCATGAGGATTTCATGGGGGTTGGATTACTTACTTACTGGCATCTGTAAGATATCGCCTCGAAGAGATGCGGAGCAATGGCGACCGAGGGTCGAATGCTCTGCTATTGCCAGTCGTACAAGTGATGGAAGAAACCACAACCTAATTGTTGGTGACAGTGTCATCCGTTGGACCCCAGGGTCCCTTGCAACGCATATTCCGCGGATGCATATTGGTGGTTGAAGATCTCCGATGATCTCGTGCCTGATGAGGCAAATGGTACAGCGGTCCGCGGAATTGAATAAATCAGTGGTCTTACAGCAGGGGAAAGTGTGCTGGTTGGTTTGGATGTGAACGGCATGGGCATTTGCCATCCAGATAGCGTGATTGATAGACACTAAAGACGAACATCCCTGAGATCGAGCTGTAATACACCTGGCGACTGATCGGGCAGACTTTTGTCACCGCTAGACGAGAAGGTACTCTCTTGAAAGAGATCAGGATATCCATCGCTGTGACAGGTGCTCCTCACAGAACAGGACCTTCGTGACTCGTATCATACAAAGTACACGCCACGCGGTGTACCGATCGTCAGAAGTACCCCGTGCGGGGAAGTCCACCACGAAAGTCGGAGATGCATAGCGGAGAGGCGAAAACAGGCTTGACGAGGGAATAGGGAAGCACGTGGACATGCAAGCTTGACTTGCCTGATCTCGAGAACAACCGAGGTTGACACCGTCGTCCTGCAGACAGACTTCGAAGTCCGATGTGACTTACCTATTGAGATAGTGATGCGACTGCTACGACGCCGAAACACTGCTAACATGTCGATGGCAAGCTCGTGGAAATGACCATGAAACTGTATAGCAATGGTCTGTTCCCACCCATTTCGCCAATCCCTTGATATTTACTCGGCGAAATCAAGAAGGTACTCCGCCAGCTACATTGCAAGGTCCATAGAAGTGCAGTCTGCGTGGAATTTGCGGACAAACCAGAAAGCCTTCTGCAAAAGGCATGCATAAACAATACTCGCTTCAAGCAGTTGGATGCGGCATGTTAATTGGCACATGGGGAGGCGTAGGTAGCAGGATCAGGTGCCAGCAGAGCGGGGGCTCGGCGCATTATCTTCCGGTATCCTAGTCGGCTGGGCATAACGCAGGTATTAACAGTAAGGCTCGAGAAACCGAGTGGATGGGGAGCATAGTGCAAGCTTTCCCAGGCGGAGTTGCAGATGCAGCTAGAGTGGAGCATATTGTAATGGAGCTAATGCAGAGCAACCTATTTATGGTCTCATGCATCTAGCACTAGTGCGAAGAGTATATGCCCTAGAAGCGTGACGCAATGCAACCACATTGGCTGACTCTCTCCAGGGGACGAAGGGCTCCTCGAAGTATCCTTGGGAAATTTCGGAAACAGACCCCGAAGCCAAGGTTGAGGGGGAATCTGAACCTTGCAGATGGCACTCAAAGGCGCAGCTTCTAGGGTTCTTGATCCTGGCAAGGTCCGTGTGCATGGGGGCAGGGGCAACCCCCAGCAAACCAACTTCGGAGCAGGCAACATATTCCTGGATTCATTTGGAGTAGAGTTGCGGGAGATGTCTCGGGAGGGTGGCACCTGGGATCGATCTGGGTGGGTGGGTGTAACGGAGCATAAAAGTAATACCCATGTATAGTGGAGGAGCTGGCTCAATACCTGATGGGGTCATTGGAGTCATGCTTAGCGATCCAGAGGACATGGCAACATCGACATTGGCTACCAACAAGCGGATTGAGGTATGTCAACCCCGCACGTATACGCACCTGGCGCACGATGCTTGGGGTGGAGGCGCACAGACTCAAGAACGAATCGAGCGCTGCAGTAAGCGAAGTCAATGTGGACAATGAAAGTGCCGTATTAGGAGAGAGTGTTAGTGAAGCATCTTGCAGAGCGACTCGAAACACAAGCGGTGGTGATCTTCAGCGCTGATCGGGAACTGACTGAATTGGGGTATACAGAGCGCTCCCTCATTGCACAGCGATCGACCAAAGGCTTGCATGATTGCATTCCCATGTAACGACTGATGAGCCTAGCTACCAACAGCCAAGGTCACAGCTCAGACAGAGCAGCAATTGGGGACACGGGGTCTGGCGGGCCAACACGGCCCAGATGGGGATGTGTAAGGGGGGGTTGTGTGAGATGGCAGCCAGAGAGTCATCTGATGTGGCTCAGCGGGGGATTCTACTGGCTGAGGTGGGGGGGGTTGGGCAGGCGTAAAGTATAAAATGGCCGATGGTGTGCAGGATGAGATGCAGGAGAGTGCGAGAAGAGAGGGAGAAGAGGAGGAAGAAGAGAGAAAGAGGAGAGAAAGAGGAGAGACTGAGAGAGATCGAAGAGGAAACACCGCGAGGGTCTCCGCGGATGTCGAAATAAGGTGTGTTATGTAAGCGCTGGATAGGCTCCTATTGGCTGTTCAGTCTTATGTCAGCGCTTGGCGGGTCTGCCGTGTATCCACCTTGCATCATTCGTATAGATTGATAGATTGATAGATTGATACACACTTGATTTGAAGACGGCAATACGAACGCTTGGGGCCACTGTACATCCCAGCCAGCCCCTATTCCGACGCAGATACTTACTTCCACTGCCCACATTGGGTACCAACAAGAACCAACAAGATTCTAACTGGTACATGTATGTATGTATGTATGTATGTATGTACATACAGTACATCTCACCACCATCCCCGTCCGCAAAACAGACATGGGCATGATCAGGAGATTTTTCTGATCTCTACCACCTGTCCCGTAACTGGCTGGTCGCCGCTGAGGGGGTGAGGGGGGACTCCAAGGGGTGAGATGTAAGGAACTACTGCATGTCGACGCAGCTGCCAACAAGTGGGATTGACTTCCAGCATCCGGATAAAGCGGTTGGCGCATCTCACCCAAACTTTGGCCCATCATCATGGGAACACCTTGTGCGGACAACAAAACGCAGCCTCGTCGACCCCCTCACGGTCGAGAGGCGATGGGCGATGGAAGGAACCACTGAGCGCTGAAGTTTACGCTGCACACATGTTCCGCTTTTGCCGGGACAACCAATTGACCCCCCCCCACCTCTCTAGCCACTGCGCGCATGAGAGGTACTGTTTATAATCATGGCCACGCCTTGTTGACGATCAGCGTACCTCCTTTTCATCAGTCAGTCAGAAACTACTTGATAGACTTTTTGGCCCTCCCGCTGCAAAAAATAACTTCTGTTCGTTCTTCCCCCATCTTTTTTTCCCCCCGTTGCAAAGTATGAAAGCTGTGCGATACATACAACCACAGGTGAGAAGATGTCTGAAGACGTCATGGCGAGTAGCTTCAGTGTCTAGACCTCTCTCAACCCCTAGAAATCCGCCGCTGGCCTCAAGAACCCGTCCGCTACTGGCTCCGCCGTCGCGACGAGTCTCCTGGACCGCATCTCGAGGCATCCACGACTCCTCCTCCTCTTCCTCCTCCTCCAAGTCCAGCCCAAAGCAGGCCGTCAAAGAGTCCCGACTGGCCCCTATCCTTTTCGTCACTTTCGTCGTCGGCCTCGGCTGGGTGGCGCAAAGGCGGCAGCAGCGCTCCCTCCTGTTAGAAGAGCACTCGCGCGGCAGCTATCCAGCCGTCGACCCTACTCCGGCCCCGACGTCAGGGAAACCAATCCCGCCCAACGGCGAGGCTGAAAAGCCATTCCCCGTGCACACACCACGGCACACCTCCACAGACCGATCTCTCTCCTTTGTCGCGCAGGGAGGTGAAACCGCGCACTCGCTGCACGGCATCGTCCCCATCCCCGAACACGAAGCAGACATCGACGTCGCGAAGCTCCCTGTTGAAAAGGCCATCCTCACCTCCGCGCCCGAGGTCCCGCCGTCCATCACCCGCGACTACCCCGTGCTGCTGCAAGTCCCGCTCACCACAACCACCAAGACAAAACAGATCACCAGCCTGTACAAGTACGACACATGGACCTTCAACGACCAGGTTCCAGGCCCGTTTATCCGCGCCCGGGTCGGCGATGTCATGGAACTAACCCTAACAAACAAGGATGAGTCGGGAAACCCGCACAACATCGACTCGCACGCATTCACCGGGCCCGGTGGCGGTGCCGCACTGACAACAGCAGAAGAAAACCAATCCAAGACAGGCCGTTTCAAACTCTTATTCCCCGGTCTATACGTATACCACTGCGCCGCCGCTCCAGTCCCCGTGCACATCGCCAACGGCATGTACGGTCTCATGTATGTGCAACCCGCAGAGGGCGATTTACCTCCCGTCGACAAGGAATACTACGTGATGCAAAGCGAATTCTACCACGAGCCCCCCGAGACGGACGAGAACGGCCGCACCGTGTCGACAGTCGAGTACTCGTATCCCAAAGCACTCGACGAGATCCCCGACGTAGTCGTCTTCAACGGCCGCGAATCCGCGCTGACACGCGACGCCCCGCTCAAAGCGACGGCGGGCGAGACGGTGCGCATCTTCTTTGGCAACGCGGGGCCGAACTTGCACAGCGCGTTCCATGTCATTGGGAGTCATTTCCTCAACGCGTGGCGCGATGGCGCCGTGGCTAATCCGCCCGCTAAATATGTGCAGACGATCAGTGTCCCGCCTGGTGATGCCGCGGTGGTCGATTTGCACATGATAGTGCCGGGCACGTATACTCTAGTCGACCATGCTATCAATCGCATGGATAAAGGGGCCGTGGGCTACTTGAATGTGTCGGGAGCTCCCAGGCCGGATATTTACCACAGTGCGGAACCTCCAGAGCCGTGTGTCGGGTGCAAGCTACATCCTTGACGGAAAAAAAATTTCTTCCCTTTTTTTTTTTTTTTTTTTTTTTTTTTTTTTTTCCTTTTTTACGAGTAACGAATATTATTCTGGGTGGTGAAAGAAAGAAAGAAAAAAAATCAACCAGGATCAACAAACAAGGAACCACTTCTGCAACAACACCACCCCTAGCCAAGGAGGAACGCGAAACATCTCGCACGCTCTACTCTACCAGTAAGCTATCCATCGCTGCCTGATGTCATCAAGTGACAACTTACAAGCCGGGGAAAATTCGTGGGCAGCCAGTCATGCGGGCTGGAATCGTACGAGACGGGCGGGACAGGGAGTAGTTCCTGAGTGGCGTAACTAAGCGCCGGGGCCAACAAGAGCAGAGAGAAAAATAATAAAATAATCAAAGGCAGCGTCAGCGCAGGGCAGAGCGAGTTTAGTTATCGGCCCGCGGAGATCGACGGTCATTTATGATTCTTTTTTTCTCTTTTTGAGTCTGTGCTTTTTGCATCGGACCACCAGCGCCGGGAACGGGAAGGATATCTCCATTATTATTGAATGTTTAACAGCGTGTGGTTGGCTAGAAGATTGCGACAGCGACACGCTGCAATGGGTGCAATGGGCCCACCGCCCCGGGATTTCCCTTGTCATCGTCATGGAGACATATCAAAGTCCATATAAATTGGTGGTAATGGTCAGCAATTGAGTTGTTCAGTTGTTTCAATTCACTGTGTTCGGATTACTTAGAACTACTTCAACTCTACACATTACTTATTTCTCATCAATTCCCCAATTCCTTTGCTCTCAATTCTTCAAACCATCTTCTCCAATAAAAACAACCACCTCACAAACCCTTTTCTCCAAACAACCAACTAAACACATACACGCACGACACAATGGGTCTAACCCAACCCCAAACCGACATAATCAAGGCCACCGTACCCATCCTCGCAGAGCACGGCGTCTCCATAACCACCGAATTCTACAAAAACATGCTCACCGAGAACCCCTCCTTATACAAAGTCTTCAACATCGCCAACCAAGTAACGGGCCACCAACAACGCGCTCTCGCCGGCGCCGTCTACGCCTACGCCGCTAATATCGAAAATCTCTCCGTCCTGGGTCCCGCGATAGAAACCATCGTCCACAAACATTGCTCGCTCTACATCCAGCCCGCAGACTACGAGATCGTAGCCAAATACCTGCTACAGGCGATGAAAATCGTGCTCGGCGACGCTTGCACAGAAGCCGTCCTCGACGCCTGGGGTGCCGCATATTGGCAGCTCGCTGACGTATTAATCGCTCACGAGCGCGCGTTGTATCAATCCACCGATGGATGGACCGATTGGCGCGATTTCCGCATTGTGAGAAAAGTCGTCGAGTCCACGGAAATCACATCTTTCTACCTCGAGCCCGTCGACGGCGGGAAACTCCCCACTTATAACCCGGGCCAGTATATATCTGTGCAGATCGAGGTCCCGAGTCTCGGAGGCGGTCAGATGCAGGCGAGACAATACTCGCTCAGCGACGTGCCGGGGAAATCACACTATCGCATCAGCGTGAAGCGGGATTTATGGGTTGATTCTTCCTCGACGGGTAAGGCGAGTCCGGGCCATGTATCGAATGCGTTGCACGACACGAAGAATGAAGGCGATGTGATACGCGTGTCGCATCCGTTTGGCGAATTCTTCCTGTCCGCCGATGAGCAACAGGCTAGCACGCCGCTCGTCTTGCTCTCCGCGGGTGTAGGATTGACGCCTATGGTCTCCATGCTCAACACCATCACCTCGACTACTCCTACGTCGAAGAAGCGAAAAGTCCACTTCATCCACTGCGCGCGCTCTCTCGCCTCTCTCGCCTTCAAACCGCACGTATCCAACATCGCGAAGAAATACCCCAACGTCGCAACGACATATTTCCTCAGCAATTCCCCCGCCTCCGAGGCTAAGACCGCCGGCTCCAACACACGCACAGGACGCATGTCATTATCCGCTCTCGACGCGCGCAAGGATTTATACATCGACACCCCCGAGACGAAATACTTTATCTGCGGACCGTCGGGCTTTATGAAGGATATGGAAGCCGCGCTATTGGAGCTCGGTGTCGCGCAGGGGAATATTAAGATGGAGCTTTTTGGGACGGGCGGGATTCCGGCCGGCGCCGCTGGCGCTGCTGCTGCTCGAGCCGCTGCGAAGAAGAAGCAGGCCGCCACTGGTGGTGGTGCGGCGGGCGGGGTGTGTCCGCTCCATGTCGCTGGGTTCGCGGCCGTAGGCGCTGGAGTCGGTCTGGGATTGTATGGGAAGGGGAATGGTGTGGTTGAGGGACGCTGGTGGCAGGCTGTTGGCTTTGGGGCGGCGGCTGTGGGCGTGTTGGCCGTTGTGTGGGGGACGCTTAGGAGGTGTTAGAAAGATTTTCTCTTTTCGCTAGTCTGCCTTTGTGTTTTTTTGAGCGGCGTTCAATGGGTATAGGGTTGGGATGGGTTTGTATGATTACTATTGGGATGGAGTTTTTGAGCATTTTATTTTCCTTCTTCTTTGCATTTTTTTTACTTTTCTTCTTGACTGTTTGTTATTAGATATTAAACCCTTCGAAACCTCCCCCTGTACTATTAGACTCTTTTTTTTATACAAATAATGGGAGAAAAGAACAATCTCAGCTTCTTGCTATATTATTCAAAAATCTGTTCTTCTGTTTTTTTTTTTTTTCCTTTTCTTTGAGGGTCTCTGATTTTCTGATGGTCTGATGATGTCGTCATGATATGATAGTTTCCGATGACCCAACTATTTCCTCTCCTCGAGGAGAATTATCTACGTCATCATTTCCCCTTTTTTTCCTTCGAAGGGCCTAGATCCAATTCCTCCCATTCCCATTCCCTGTCATAATCTCCATAGTGCTGCCAAGCCCGGCAGTAGTTCTTGGGAATAAATTATCGGTGATATCTCGGGGCGGAAATTTATGTAATATACACAGAAAAAAAGGGACCGGGATTAGAATTTTCTTTGAAGAAACACTGTCCCATGGGTCTGGATGTGTGTATGTGTGGAAATTTCAATATTTGGAAATCAAGAAATCAAGGATAGTATATAGATATATGTATTGCAGTGCTAGAGAAGCTGTGTTATTATTATCATTATTATTAATCAAGTTTAACGTCTGTACCCAGCCTATAGGCTATGACCGACCCATTACTGGTAGGCACTCCGTGGAGAATAGGCTCCAGCTGGCTGCTGAAGCAGCTTCCTGGTAGTTTAAGCTTCAGGCAATGCCCCCTCACAAGTGCCCTGACATTTAGCTGATTGTAGCGCTTTCCTCACCCCGAACTGCCTATACGCGCGGGGTGTTTCAGGGGCTGCCTAGGGGCAGTGTGCTGCTAAGCCCCCTCTTCATGGCCGATCGTACAGACGTCACCTGCCAGAGCAGACCGCCCAGCTCTGCTACCCCTCCCCCTCTGGCTCCGCCAGCTCCTCCGGCGCCTCCTCCAGGCCCTCTATCCCCTACCAGTCAGACCTCCGAGCCGCCTCTGCTGCCTGTTGATCAATCTCACATGCCTGCACCTGGCCTATAAGCTTTAGCAGTGGCTTTGCAGCCCGTGGGTCTGCTAGCAGCTGTGCCTCCAGGGCCACCTCCTGCCTTGGCAGCCTCTCAACCCCTAGATCATCCAGGGCCTTATAGAAGACCTCCTGCTCTCTTTGCCACTGCTGACACTCTATCAGCAGGTAAGCTACTGTCTCTGTGCCCCTAGAGCAGGCCCCACACATTGCTGAGCTCCGGGCCTTGATTTAGTGTAGGTAGGCCCCTATAGGTGCGTGTCCGGTCTTAAACTGAAAGTAGAGCCGCGCCAGGCGCTTAGATGCCCCTGCTGCCGCTGGCAGGAGTAGAATTATATTATCAACTATATAAACACTGATAATACAAGAAGAGGTAGCAAACCTCTTCTACACTTCCTATAGTATAAGCTAATTGGAGATTCTGTCTCCAGGCAAAAGCTTCCTCCCATGCCCTCCACCCTGTTTGCTTCTTAAGCCTACATCAATCACCATCCCAACTGCTCTATAGATGCTGTTTGTAGACCAATATATGCATCTGTCCTCTTAAGCTATATAGAGGGTGTTTCCATCAGCTTCCCTGATTCTATTGCCCCCATTATATGCTGCGCCCTATAACTGTTAGGTCACTTTGCACTACCCTGCCGAATCTCTTCTCCCCATAGGGCTGCCCATGTCTTGCAGGGTCTGCTAGAATTGTACCCCTAGCCAGGCAGCACAATTCTGGTGTTTCCACTCCACTAACCAATATCTTGTTCCTTCCCTCGAATCTCAGCGCTGAAGGTCTGTTGAAACCCAGGGCTGGGTTTTACTGTGGTCCTAAGGACTTGCTTCTCTGTGGCTCGGGTATAGGCTTCCCTGTGGCTTGCTTTGACAATATTGTTTCCCTCCTTCTATTGTGGGCCTACAGTCCTCAGTGGTGATCATTTGTATAGTATCCTATATGTATGGCACAGCTACTATCCTACCAGGATTCCCTATTGATTTCTGGTGTCCACACTGTTTGTTACAGACTGACACAATGGAGGGGAAATCCATTGGCTAACAAGAACTCCTTTATACAGCAGAACAGCACATTCTAGGAAAAGGGTTATTGCAAGATCATGTGATTGGTAGGAGTGATAGCTCATACTACCACCTCTACTGGTATCACTGATAGGAAGAGCAAGCAGGACTACCAGATAGGACTGGTAGGAGGGTATACCAGGACTATTGGGGCAGGCAGTCATGTATATAAGGATAGGTTCTTACCCATTGTCCAGTGGAGTTCTTATAATTCCTTGCAATTATCTCAGTTTATTATCTTACCCCTACTGTCAGTTAGCACCAACCATAGCAATCCAGAGCTCTATAGTTTGGACCTGCAAGAACATCTACAACTCTATTACTTTGCTATCACTGGAGCTTACTTGTGTCTTTCTATAAGGACTTATCTCAAGACCCAATTCACACCCAGTGTCCCATTGCCTTAAGCCCTTGGAGTGATTGACCAAGTCTCTCTGATACTTGCCAAACCACCAAAGCCCCTTAAACCCCTTATTATTGTTACCCATTCCCTACCTCAGCCCTACCAGTACAGAATACTCTGACCAAGACAGGTCAAACACTTTTAACACTGTTGTCCAAATGCATTCCTTAACAATGCTCCATACCTCCTGCTTTAATGATGCTTCACTGCCTCTGTCTTAACAATGCACTTGTTCTCTTTCCCTTAACAATGCCCCTGACCCATCTTTTATCAATGCAGTTTCGTCAATTTTGTAAGTTATAATCATGTGATGCACTCTAGCAAGGTGCACAGTGTATCCCACAGTAGAAATTTGCAAAACACTACAGGTGTCCTAACCTGCTATGCTCAGCTGGTTTTGGCAGAGTGAACACAGCCTTCTGCAGGCATTGCCAGCACCAGAGGCTGAAGATAGCAGTCAGATAGTTTTTGTACCTATTTAACTGGTAGTCCTGTATTGCATGGAGGCTGTCAGGTACTGACTTCATCTAGCACTATTCAACAACCACACCTCCAGTTGTGAGAATTATTTGGCAAGTGTCTCTCTATAGAAAGAGAGATCACCAGTTCCCTGGCTGCAGTGCATGGAGGCGATTCTCTTTTGCAGTGTTATTGTAAAGTAGAAGATAATTTCTATTAGAAGATCCTAAGACTAGACACTACTATATACACATTGGAATAACACAAGGAAAGTACTACTACCGAGGCTGTAGTAAGCTGTAGGGTCCAGTTAGACCGTATATCCGTGGGTCGGTCCCGAAGGGATCCGATAGAGGAAGATAGGTTCCGATAGGAAAGACAGTAAGGGGTATCAGTAGATATACTGAAAGAGAAAGGGGTAGCCACACCGGCATGACTGAATAGGCAAGCCGAGTCAGTGAAAACCACACTGTACCTAGATATAAACTCCATCCTCCTACTGCTTGAACATCCTCCTCTATTGTTCCTATTTCCCTTTCTTTCCTCGCAATTTTCTTGCTGCATGTCTGCTACCCTGCTTCCTTGCCTTTGGCCCCCACCCAGGGGCTTGGCACTGCTAGGCTTTAGAGTCCAATCGGCGGAACAGGCCCTGGAGGAGGCCCAGAAGGAGTGCCTAGGCACACAATTATAGACAGATAAGTCCTGGCTGGAAGATAGGCGGACAGGCACTGCAGCAGTGTATAGACCTCTAGAAGGCTCTTGGCAAACCTGATTGGCCTTTCTAGGCTGCAGAAAGAAGGTGTTCGATGCTAAGCTTATAGAGGTAGTGGAGGCTCTTGAATAGGCACTAGCAAAAGGTCTTCCAGGGCTAATAGAAGTGCTTCTAGACTCACAGGCTTCTATTAGCCATCTGAGGCATGGGAATTCAAGCTCCAGCCAAGAGCTCACACTCCAGGCATGGCACGCCGCCCAAGGCCTACTAGCTACAGGCAGGGAAATGCGAATAAGCTGAGTCTGTTCCAGGCAATGAGGAAGCTGATAAAGCTGCTAAGTATGCAGCAGTATGACCTCTGAACAGACAATACCCAGGTGTCACCTTGGCACATGTGAATAGGGCCTGTATAGAGGCTGTAGGTGCTAGACAAGCAGATTGGCTTACTAGAGCCCTGGAGGCTCGGGCAGGCCAGGAGGAATACTAGCTCTACACTCTCCTTCCGGGCTTAAAGCTGAACTCTGCTGCAGCAAGAGTATCTAAGTGTCTAGTGTAGCACTACTTTCAGTTTAAGACCAAACACATGTCTATAGATATCTACCTACACTGAATCAAGGCCCGGAGCTCAGCAATGTGTGGGGCCTGCTCTAGGGGCACAGAGACAGTAGCTCACCTGCTGAGAGAGTACCAGCAGTAGTAAAGAGAGCAGGAGATCTTCTATAAGGCCCTGGATAATATAGGGGTTGAGAGGCCGTAGAGAAAGAAGGCAGCCCTGAAGATACAGCTGCTAGCAGACCTACAAGCTGCCAAGCTACTGCTAAAGCCTATAGGCTAGGTTCAGGCACATGAGAATGATCAACAGGCGGTAGATGTAAGGAGTGCACACTCTGGAAGAGTATTGCGCACGAGGGACAATGTGAAGAACTACTAGGAGCTAGGAGTACAGTTATAGAAGATATAAGGAGCGACTTGCATCGACTAGTAAAAAGGGAGGCACTGAATGTAGAATGTAGGTATAGGATATGGAATCGACTAACCACTGGGGAACCTCCAAGAGGAGGTTCTCTGTGGGTTATTAAATACATGTGCCCTAATAATGACTAGGCATATAGTTGTTCCACAAACTGAGCTGATCACATGAACTCTATTGATGATCCGCGACTACTGCGGCATTACAGGCCCAGATATCTGACTGATAGGGATTAGAGGCTCTGAAGAAGGCACTAGAGGAGCTGGCAATGTCAGAGAGGAAAGAGTAGCAGAGCTGGGCAGTCTGCTCCAGCAGGTGATGCCTGTACGATCAGGAGATCGTGAGGTCAGCCTAGAAGCCTAGGAGCTGATATTATAGAGGAATTGAGTGAGGAAGAGCTGACTAGGTGGGCTACTTCTAACCTGTTCATTCTCTAGGCCTAGCTAACATTCAATTCTATAGGAATTCCCGTACGAAGCTTACACCCTGATTCCCTGCTGACTAGCTGAGCTGCTTCCTCCCTGTTAGTCCAATATATAGGCTCCTAGGCCGGGTGACTGTTGACTAGGGGGAATAACGTGGAATTGGATGAGGAAGAGCTCGATCTCGAGACCTAATATAATAGCTTTAGCCACTCTTTTGCTCTGTAGATTCCCCAATATAAGACTCCCAACCCAATATAGTATTCCCAGAATGTAAACCTCCACAATTGATATCAATCCTCTCAAATCATCAACACCTACAAAACATGAACCAAAAAGATCAAATGTTTGAATTCAAATTTGTATTATAAATTATGATAATGTGTGCAAATATCTTTCAGTTGGACAAGTCAAAATATTTTCTTATATTATCAGAATTCTTATAGTGATCTTATAGTGATCTTACTGTAGATCAGAAATACTAATTTTCTGTATTGTAGTTATTCAAGTAGATTAGTAAGCTCATTGGTGAAATATAAATTGCAAGCAGGATGTTTCAATATGTAATTTCAGTCACTTACAATTTTTGTTGTTAAGCTTGATTTAGTCAACTGTACTAACTTAGTGTTTTTCAATACTCTTCAAATTTTGAGAGCTTTGTCAATTTAGTCTGCTGTACTCTGTAGCAGCTCCAAATATTTCCTTCCATAATACACAAATCCGGGAAGAATAGCCAAAAGAGTCACACCACCAGGGTTAAATGAACCAATCCATATATTAATGCAACATACAATGAGAGAAGAGATAAATATACCAACCGTACAGGGCAGTTTGGAATGCCAAATGCCATCGACTAGCGGTCCATCTATGCTTACATCCGATAATAATCCCGCCGTTCCCAAAGAGAATATATTTTCCGTCTAGTTTGACCCCAAGGGTTGAGTCGACTTCGAATTGTCTCTGGGCTATTGCTGTCTGATAGTACCGTTTTACATACGTTTCCATTGATTATGGCTAGAAATGTATTAATTGTATTCATTGACCGTTGGGCAGAGGTTGACAGGTTCAAAGCACCGGCTTACATTTGGTATCTTTTGTCTTCTGCCCATCTAAGAGTCAGCTTGCATGTGCACAGCATTACTACACGGAAGAGAAAGCCAATAAAAGACTCGAAAAGAGGACATGAATGCCTCATGCAGGTGCGAACATCCCCGCTAGTCGCATGCTCAGACGGGGCCCTAGGGCCGAAATTAAGATGATGATATTCAGCCCTCTTTTCGGGTCCTTTTTTTTTTCTTCTCCCCGCCATCAGCCACACCGGGAGACGAGTGAAGAACAGAGATCAAGAAGTAGAAGAACACATTAGGTAAGGGATGCTTCTATCGAACAAGTCACTGCAGAACCTGTGATTTACTGAAGATGTCGCCTGTTATATATTGTTACTAAACAAGTTGTGTGTTTGAGCCCCATTTTGCTGACTGGCCTTGTGATAGATACATACTATAATACCAAGATATACCCCCCCACAGTCACATAGGATTCGATCTCCATCCAAATCTCCATCTTGCAACCGGAAAGATTCTGTGAACATCGAGGGATCCCACAATGGTGGCTTCCAAGGACCAGGTCCCCGCCATCTACGAGCGCGCAGTCAAAAAGTACAAGGAGATCACTGATGAGACCCTCGACATGGAATTCCTGACCAAGATTCAAAATGTCCAGGAGCTCACCAAGGAGATCGATGAGAGAAATACAAAGTTCTTGGAGTTTCGTGAGAAGCGCGGCGCTATCTTCGATGTGCTCCAGGCCACTCTGATACCTGTGCAGCTGTTCGGCGATCTCATGGCGGGGGGAGCCTCGATGGTCTTTCCGCCCAGCAGCCTGGTCTTTGGGGCTGTCACATACCTGATGGGTGCTGCGAAGGGGGTGTCGGAGTCATACAATGCCATTCATGATCTGATGGGGACTTTAAAGGTTTGCATATCTTCTCACTCAACTTCTGGGCGGAGGGGACAATGACAAACTAAGTCATTGACAAGGGGAAAAAAGGAAAGGAAAAAAGAGTAAACAAAGCATTCTAAACTGTTATAGGACTTCACAATCCGATTGAAAGTGTACAGTAAAGAAGACATCTCCGAGGACCTCGGCAACAAACTCAGTGATATCCTGGTGACCCTCGTTGAGATCTTTGCCCTCTCCACCAAGACAATCTGCCGTGGGCGACTACTCAAATTGACTCGCAATTTCTTGCTCGGCAGCGATGATGCCATCCAAGCCGCGATGGGGAAACTCGACAATCTGACCAGGGTAGAAGCCTGCCTGGTCGGAGCTGAGACATTGACTGAGTTGAAACGAACTGGCCGGGCTGTCGACAGCATCTCAGCAACAGTCAACACCACCAATACTACAGTTGTGGAGACCGGCATGACAGTGAACCAGATGAGTGTCCAGGTGAATGAGGTGCAGGAGATGCTGGGGACACTGGTTGTTTCAGTGCATGAGGGGCGGCAGGAAAACAGTGAAGATCGAGAGAAGTCCCTCCAGGTGCTGGTCAGCAAGATCCTCCAGCCATCAAAGACCGATTCAGCACAGGACTGGTACAACAAGATCAACAAGGCGCGTATCCCCGGCACAGGTGACTGGGTGCAGAGTGAGGCTATCTTCCAGGCCTGGCTGAACAAACAGGGCCCGATTATCTTCCTCTCTGGGAACCCTGGTGCCGGGAAGTCGTATCTCGCGACAAATATTGTCAGCTTCCTACGCGAACAGTACCCTCAGAATGTCCAGAGCATGGTGCTAATCTCTGTGGGATACTTTTTCTTCAAGGATGACAACCCCAATACAAGATCAATTCATCAGGCATTGCGAGACCTTGCCTTCCAGATCAGCCTAAATGACCCAGTGTATCAGAAATACCTAGCAACAGTGGAGATCTATGAAAAAATTGGTACCCTTGAAAGTGCCTGGCGCCTCCTGTTTGTTGAGTACTTCTTGAAGCGGCCGAATATCGACAGCAGGGTCTACATTCTACTGGATGCAGTGGATGAAGCCTGGGACAAGGAGCGAATGACCTTCTTCAGCCTACTCAGGGACCTGTATGATGCTCCCGGGAACACTCGCCTACAGCTTGTTGTTGTTGGCCGCCCTCATATAAGCGACCAGCTGCTGGAAGGCCTGGAGGCAGAGGTGCCGACCATCCATGTTACAACACAGAAGAACTCTAGCGATATCAACCAGTATATCCATGCCAGTATCAAGAAATCTGTTGTCCTCCGGCGGGTGTCATCGAAGCTGCACCAGGAGATTGTTGAGAAACTCTCTGCTGGTGCAGAGGGTATGTTCCTCTGGGTGAATCTCATGCTGCAAGAATTGGTCAAGAAGCGAAATGAGACCAGTATCCGAAATGCTCTTGAACATCCTCCCAAGGGCCTCCAAGAGATTCTCTGTCATGTGCTGTCGAGTTTCTCTGCAAGCAGCAATGAAGAGGAACTTGAATATCTCAATGAGGTCTTACTCTGGGTTGCTTGCTCCAATCAGCCTTTGACCCTGGCCAAAATTGATTCCATCCTCAGGCTGAAGTCACCGGAGGGAGATGGCATAATCTATCTGGAGGGTCTGCTCCGGCGACAGTTCGCATCCTTCTTTAATGTAGACCGCGAGGATGGTCTCACAACAGCAGAGTTATATAATATGTCGAGGACACTCAATCTGTTTGATGAGTCCGGCGATGAGAGAGACAAGGATGAGGATGAGGAAGCCTTTGCAGATGTTGAGAATTTCACTGACTTCAACTCAGACAGGCAGACCACTACAGTTACCTTCTGCCATGCCTCCATCGGCGACTTCCTCCGCAACGAGACGCAGGGCAAAGTGTCGGCAGGCAAGGGCCATGTTGCAGTGGGTGTGAATTACCACGAGGCAAAGGCCCATGTTCTGAAGACCCTCTTGAGGCTCATCTCCGATCGGGAATTTGCGAAGAAGGCCGATGATTCATGGGACATGGTCACGCATGCTGCCCGGAACTGGGTCCACCACCTGCTCATCACTTCACCGTTGGAGTGCTCACCGGACGATCAGAAAGAGATCGCGAAGAGGCTGGTGACCGCGTTCATGTCGGAAGCAGTAATCGGGTGCTGGATCGGCCGCCGTATGTCACCGGTATGGGTGTCGACGAATGCCAGTATCCAAGCCGTTTGGCAGTGGTGGAAAGACAAGGAGGTCCTCGAATCCTTCTCCCCTAAAGAAAGAGAGTTTATATTGTCCACTGAGGGTGACCCCATCACGACATTCAAGCCTCTGGTCATGCTCTGCATGAAGAAATGGCTTTTGGAAATCCAGTGGTATCCCGAACCTCTTATGGCTGTGGTCTGGAGCTACCAGAGCCTGATCAAGGGCAAGGAGGTCGATTCCTTCAACTCTGTCGACCCGACAGCCGAGGAGATTGTCGAAGCGGCTGAGTTCGGCAACCTGGAGAAGAATGGCACTTGGTATCAGCGCTGTGCAATGGTTCTGCGCAAATTCGGGCATTATGACAAAGCCCTGGAGTACTTCACAAAGTCATTAGAGCACCAGCCCGACGAGTGGCTGAACCAAGGTGGTATGGCCTTTACCTACTGGATGAAAGGGGAGTCGCAGAAAGCGATCGAGCTCTATGAGGGGGCGACACAGATTCTGGCAGCAAAGATCGAAGCGGCTCCGGGGAATATATCCCTCAAAGCGACGATACACACATTCCTCGAGCGTATGGGTAACTGCTACAAGCAGCTTGGAGATATGGACAAGCGGCTGGAGGTCATCAAGCAGGCCTACATGCACACCCCCTACTGCGATAACTGTATCAATGCGCTCCTCGAATACTATGGCACCAATCACTGTCACAAAGAGACAATGGACCTACTGCGGCAGTTAGCGGACACGCCGGTTCCCGACAAGGATTACTCCCGGTTGACCCAGGCGCTCTGGGAGAACGCGGATCCCGATAAAGGCTTCTTTTTCTTTATCGCCGACGCCGCATTGGCGACGGACAATCTGGACTTTATGGTGGACTCATGGCGAACCGCGGCCCGCGAGGCTCGCAAGGCCTTGAAGATGGTGGTCGCCACTGAGCTGGAGCTGGGTCTGGCTCAAATCTACAATGAATTTCTCCATGACCAAGCGAAGGCGACAAAGCGGTGGGAGAAGATCATGAGCGCCTATGCCTCGACCAAGGAGAAGACGCAAATCGGATTCCTCAAACTACAGGCATCTGTCAAGCTGGCTCGGCAGTATCTCTACGACGCTGTCGATGCTGGGGTCGGGTCCCTAGAGGCTGAAGGAGCGGTTGCGAAGCTCGAGAGGCTGGTGAAGCAGACCAAGGCTGACGAGCACTACATGTTGTTGGCTTTTTCGAGCGGTCGTGCCCTCTCCCTAGGCATCTACTACCGCTTAAACGGGCAGGAAGAGGAGGCCCGGGCCCTCTTCCGACCATCTATCAAGCAAGGCATCCAGCTCCTCTCCGACGATGACCTGGAAAACGACTCATTCGGGCTGTTTAACCTCATGAATGCCCTGCTTGCAGCGGGTGATGCCAGAAATGTCATTGCCGGTTTCTACGTGGCGATTGGAAGTTGGCCGGGGAGTATCAGCGAGTCCGTGACATGCGATGGCCCCTGTCGTCGAACGATAGACGACCCGGACAATTTCGCGCTGTGTCCGATCTGCTACGACACAGGGTTCTGCCCAGACTGCGTCAAAATGCTGGCGGAAGGCACCATGGCGTTTCGGAAATGCAGTGCTAAGCATGTCAAGGATTTCATCTATATCCCCCCGCAGCCGGAGCAAGTCGACACAGGAACAACGCTGGTCGACGGGGAGAAGATGGACTTTAGGGAGTGGATGAACCAGCTGCGAAAGGAATGGGATGTTTAATTTTGCTATCGAGGTAGTACTTAAGGGAATATATATATATCAAATGTGTGAAGGTTATTCCAAAAGTGCACAGTAAAATGCTCCTCAGCTTAGTCCACGAGCCCAACGTATTCCGTCCGACTGTTGAAGCGCTTCGACGCCGTTATTTTTGGAGTATTTCCCCCCATTTAGAGACGTTAAAAAAGGTCCGCCTTCGTCCATTTCGGATCGTCCGCTTTTCCTCACGGCTTCGTCAATTAGGAAACCATCGAGACAGACTGGAAAGCGAGGTTCTCTTACCTCTATTACGAGATCGATGGTACAGCAGGACTTTGTATTCCCGTTGATTCTGCACCCTGATACTAGTGGAATGGCACACGTTATTGGCACGATTGGATGGCTAAAAATAGTGGGAGGATGTCGAGTTCGTCACGTTTGGGAAATGTGCTTCTAAATGGAAAGCTCGGCAATAATATACATATATTCTGGGGGCTTGACCCGATACACGCAGCTACACGACCTATCGAGACTTGTCCTCATCTCAGCTCGACGAAACTCTTAAGCAATGCAGTCATACTTTCAAGAAACCCATTTAATTCCAGCTGCCATAATAATAAGGAAAAACGCATTATGCACAAATAGCTACTTCCATCTCCGAAGGCAAAAGAAAACGCCCAGGTATGCTTTTATCAGTCGCTGAGCCGCTCCCTCTATTCCGAGTATAAAGGGCACTTGCATAAAGGGTCTGTAGAGCGAGCCAAGTAGAAGGAGAGAGAGAGAGGCGTGGGAAGTTATTTTGTAAGGGGGGGCGGCGGGGTGGTTTTCTTTCTCGTCTCCTGCGCCCCCTGAATGTCAATGACATAGATAGACAAAACCTATGGTAACTGAGAAAGGATGATGAGAAAAACTAACAATAGCACTGAATAGTTTCAAATAATCTATATTTAAGTTGTAGTATTCAAACATGAGAAATACATGAGAAATAATGAAAGAAAAGAAAATAGAGATTTTGGGATAATGTAAAACTTTTAATTCTCTCTATGCGCCTACATATCCTCCTCTCTGTGCATGAGGGGGCCGCAATAAAGAAAGCCCTGATGGTTCTCGTATACGTGATAAAGCGTCTACAGACCAATGATAATCCGCCGGTCCCATGTTAGGCCGACCCCCGCACATGGCTTGCCGAGAGCTTACCCAATCTATATACTGCCCACACTTCCCTTCCAGTTTTCTCAGTGTTTGAAGTAGAGTTGAGTAAAGAGTTTCCGTACTGAAATCTCTGTACCTTATATTCTGGGGTAGACTTGAGTATGGGTGGGCTGCTTACCGGGATGGCCCACTGGGTTTTGCCCCTGAAGAGGGAGAATTCGCGGGGGAATTGAGTGAGGAAGAGCTTGATTACAGTTGACTAAATTGAGCTTAACAACAAAAATCGTAAGTAACTGAATTACATATTGACACATCCTACTTGTAATTTATATTTCTACAATGAGCTTACTAATCTACTAGTAAAAGATCTTTTCTCACTAGTGTGTGTTTTATAAGCAGTTATTATTATTATTATTTTTCTGTTTTTATTACTATTCAGGTTTAATGTCTGTACCCAGCCTATAGGCTATGACCGACCCATTACAGGCAGGTACTCACTAAGTCTGATTGGGACAGAGCTAAACTCCATGGGGCAATTCCCCATGATACAAAATACCTAGGTATCTTTCCTATAGTTACACAAAGCAAAATAATCAATGAATTATACTTTTTATAAATACCTCTTTTTGTGTCTTTCTCTCTGCGAAGAACCAACTAAATACATCCTGAATGATATTTTATCAACTTCTGCTGTGGGCCTTCTGGGGGTTAACCTTTTATAGTCCAACATATTTCGATTGATTATGCTTTATCACACTATGTACAAACAAGATTTTCCAGAACATGCTTTGATATTCACGATTCCAAACTCACTATGCTCCAAACCTAATTCCATTGATGGGAGCGTTACTGGTACCAATCTGGAGGCCCGAGTTTTGGCCGCTAAATGATACATGGATCGAACGGGTCTGGTTTTCCTTTGCAGCTTTTACCACAACATCCTCCTGAACTTTCGCTAGGAGCTCATCCAATAGCTTCCGCGATGCACTTAGCGCCGTGCGTTCTTCTTCAATCTGTCCTAGTACATCGGCCCTACTCCCCGTACCTTCAGCATCCTCCTGGATAGTATCATCGTCGATATGGAGCTCCTCAAGCCTCGTTTCAGCTTCGGCCAGCCGTTCATCTGTTGCATCGATAGCGGTTCTGATCTCGATCTGCCTTGTCGATATCGTCTTCTTGATCTCCTCGGTGACATGGGTATGCCGGATAGAGCTGTACCTATATATCATCATAGTTTCAGTATTTCTACTTCCCTGCAAAGCGACTCGTCTATTAGGATACATACAACGTTGCTATGCTGACCATCGAGTTGACAGTGATCTTGCAATTTTGAAGCTGTTTTGATATGGATTCAATTTGGTCATGTTTGAAGAAGCCAACTGTTGCTCGATCACGCCGCGACAGCCTTCCACCTTCAGAGTGCCTGGTCTAGCGTTGTAGTTTGGCTCTGAACTTCTCGCATGCCGTCTTGCAAGTGCCAATCGTAGTCTTTGCTTCGTCTGCGATAGTTACGCTAAGTGACTCCCAATCACTATTTTGCACGGCTTGGAGTAAGGTCAACGCCGTATCAGCGGAGCGTATATCATCTTTTAGGTCCTCAACGGTCTCTGGCGCATCTCTGATTCTTCGCAGATCGTTTAAAAGAAGTCGCATGCCATGTAAGGCAGGAACCGTGACAGCAGCAATGCTTGCTGTAAAGCTCAGAGGATCCGCCATTTTGTTTGTCGATGATCAAATGGAAACTTGAAGCAATAGACTGTCTCTGGTGTTCAATGGATGCAACAAATCCCGTTCAGACTGATGCGGGGTAGTGCAGCTATCAGCTGAGAGTAAAGCCAGCCTTGGTGGTGGTATGCACGTTCAGTGAAACATACTCCTTACAACTCCCAAAGAAGACTCATCAGCTATCACGACTGTCATGGCTTCTACAATATCCTTTGCTGATGCAAACGCCGGGCTCCAGATTGGGAACAGCAATGCACTGATCACTGCCCAGTTCCACCTCCCGCCAGGTATGTACATCACCAGAACAGAGTTCCTGGCGAGGCGACACTAATAACAGTGCCCACCTTAGAACGGCCTGAAGCCCCACCGAGTCCTATATCCACAGTCCCTTTTTCCCGCGACCCAGACTTTGTCGATCGCGGGACGCTACTTGATCAGATTCACGAAAAATGCTCCCGACCAGCATCTAGAATAGCACTTGTCGGCTTCGGTGGTGTGGGGTAAGCTGTTGATCTCCCTGACAGCGTTCCATTAGTTACATCTGCTAACAGATCGAAAGAAAGTCACAACTTGTGATAGAATACTGTTACCGGGTCAGAGCTCAGTCACCTGAGACATGGGTCTTCTGGATTCACGGGAGCAACGCATCCCGTTTCGAGGAGAGCTGTCAAGAAATTGCGGACCGAGTCAAGATCCCCGGCAGGAAGGACCCCAAGACAAATGTGTTTGAAATCATCCATCGCTGGCTACAAGATGAAAAGAACGGGAAATGGGTCCTCGTTCTGGATAATGTCGATGATGACAATTTCCTTCGTCAAGCCCCACACGCAAGCCAGGACAAGCAGGGAAGCAGCCAAGCCAGCAAGAAGCCTCTCATAGCATACCTCCCGCCAAGCCCGAATGGCTCGATTATCATGACCTCCCAGAGCAGAGGCGTGGCTTTGAATATGATAGAAGAGAACGACATTATCGCAATTGAACCAATGGACGAGTTGCATGCAGACGCTCTTTGAGAAGAAATTCGGAATGCTGGTAGATAGTGAAGACATCAGAGGGCTTGTGTCGGCACTCGAATTCATGCCGCTCGCTATCGTGCAAGCGGCAGCCTATATCAGGGAACGAGCACCACTCTACTCTGTGCAGCGATACCTCGAAGAGTTTCAGAAGAATGACCGCAAGAAGGCAAGACTTCTTGGTGATAAAGCGGAAGGGGGTATATCCGGCCTTCCGTGACAGCCAACCATCCGGATTATCTCTCCATTGTGCTACCGAGCCCCCAGCTAGTTCCTAGGATATTTGTCGGCGATATCTCAGACATGAATTTTCGTATATAGAAAAAGGGCCGGGACAGAATTTGCTTGGAAAAAAGAAAAACAGGATTTTGTGGAAAACCTTCATTATTTGCAAAACCCAAGGATTAGTGGGTGAGTGAGATGTGGAATTTGGACCGGGGGGTCATAAAGGCATGTCGCAGCCTGAGCTAGAAAAACGGTCCTAAGTAACTCTGCCGTTGATGTCAGGAAAACTTTTTCCTGGTGAAGTTTTTCCAATCCGCTGATTATCGATACTCTCACTTGGCTACGAGATCTGCCTCCGGGGCGAGGTTCATTCAATCGTTGCTCGCATACGTCTAGGGCTTTATCCAGGGATGAGTATATAGAAATGTAGCCGGTTCGATCCCTGTTGTACCAACCAAGATGATTTTTGACGGAAGACCGAGCGAAACGCAGTTCGGGGCGAATCTAGTAGCAAGAAGTATCGCCGCAGAGGAATCCGTCATCCTTAGAGAACCGGCTTTCGGGAACGCTCATCGTAGACACGATAGAAGACTCCATCATGGTAGGGAGTACTTGGAGGCGAATGGGATCTTATCCCATGCGAACAATGTTGGGATCGGCCGGGCCTGCAGCGTACAAAATAGAGCAAGTGTCAATTTGTACGGTCGTTGGAAAATCAGACAAGCCCATTGAGGGGAGCGAAGACATATTGGCGCAACTTGACGAGAGGTGGCCTAATAGTAGTCGTCGCTTGAAAGTCTCCATAAAGTATGTACTAGTATACATACATCACCACACCCTTGCTGGATGATTGAACACCATCGAGCAGAAAACTGCAATGATGCAGCACAGACACGGGAAATAGTACCTTTGTGCCGTGAGACTGGGTTGTAGACGGCACCACCGGCTTCAACGTTTCTCAATGTTTTGAAACCTTGGAAGTAACGTGCTTGACCACCCAACGCACGCTACCACCCAACGCACGCTTCTACCACTAGTAAACTAGCCTACGAATTCCACGGATATCTCAACAACGCGATATTATTTTTGAATATAAGTAAGAATATAGATCTAGTAGACAGAATATTATACATTAAAATGTATGTTTAATCCAAAAACCGAGATGGTAACCTAATTGAG